>MQRK01247627.1:75552-90308 GCA_001938485.1 Girardia tigrina
TGATATTTTTTCACATTTATTTTTCAACAAATAATACTATTATTACGTCAACAATTATTACGTCAGCGTTAGTGAAGCAGGCAGTGAGTGACTTGGGCTTTTATAATATAGATTATATACTTAAATTAAGAATATTATGTGTCACACCATCTACCTAAAATCTCTGAATTAAAGGTTAAGATTTCTCTTTTTATTGTCAAAAGATTGTAATATCTGTAATAAAAATTATGTATTTTTAAAAGAATAATTTGTTTTTTTTCTTTAATAATTAAAAACAAATATAAAACCACCTCTATATCCCAACAGTTGTAACATAAACTCCCCATTTTTAGACCTAATGTTTTTGAAGAAAGGTGTATTATATAAACCATTAAATGCGGTAATTCATTTATAAGTGACTTAATTAGCTTTGAAGTACGGTGTAACACTTTCAGTATATTATGGTTTGAAAGTGTTTTGATATTTTTGCTACTATGTAATTTTAAATAATTAATTACTGAAGCTTTTTTTATAAACCTGACTAAGTTATCCAGTTTATTACAGAGTTACACATAAAAACTTAATTAAAACCGGAATGGTTACCACAGATCTTGCAAAATTTTTGATTTGTTTGGAGAATCTAAATTAAAAACAATATACGATTTATATCAAATGAGTTGTTTCAAAGAGGTTTTATTGAACTTTACATGAAATGTTATGTACAATAATATTTTAGTAAAATAAATAAAAATCTATTTTAAAAAAGGTCACTGTTAATTTATGTTTTTTTTTCAAAATTTCGGTTTTTAAGTCTTATTTAACCAATTGTAAATAATTCAAAACTCTTGTTTAAATACATCAACCAAATGAACTTTAAACCGCAAACCACATGAGCTTGATGAAAATGTGTTTCAAATTTCATGAAAAATGAGAGATAAAATTCAACTTTTAAAAGAAGTAAAAAATCAATTCTAAATAAATAATTTATGTTTTCGATTCAATTAATTGTGATATCATTAAGATTATCGCTCAGGGCGGATGTGGAGTGCCCTCTTATATCGGTACAATAAATCCCACAGAATTTATGAGTTCATTTTTCGCAAAGGCAATCACAATAAATACGTTTTTTGAATATTATTTAGTTCCCCATTCCCCGGGCATTTGTTATTCCTTTAATTATTTAATAATAATTATTATTCATTTAATATTTATTAATTATTAGTATTATTTATTTAAATATTTATTAATAATTGATAGTGTTAGGTTCGTTATCAAAAGTAAAAGTTATTACACCAAACTTATTTTAATATAACACAATAACTTTTTATTCTTATAATTTTTTATTCTTATAAAATAATAATGTTCAAATAATAAAATTCTCATGCTAGATTTTTAATTTAAAATATTTCAAAACTTAAAATTTTCGAATATTTTAATTTATAAAACATATTTTTTACTATAAAATTACTTCGACTATATTTTAATGTGTGAAATATTTTGAAAATTTCCTTGATAGATTCTAAATATTAAAATTCAAAAATTTATGTGAGCTCCCAAAATTTTAACATTAGTATTATTTATTAAAAAAGATTTATTATTATTTAAAAATATTGCCCGGGGAAAACGAAAGAATAGCACATTTTTTTAGAATTTATTTAGAAAATTTTTTGTAGGTAAACACAATCAGAAACCTCTTGAATCAAATTCAATACTATTATAAACAAATCGTGAAATTGCACAATGAAATTCTTTCGTCTCCGGACACAGACAACAGTACGATTTTCTAATTTTGGCCGGTAAACTTTTGAACAGATTTTTGTTACGAAAAGATGAATTTGGGTAATTAGTAGGTTCCCCATACAGACATACAGAATTAATACAATCATTTATTTGGTTTTCTCGAGTGATAACTCAACAGAAATAAATTTTATCAGTATTTCATTTAAAAGTCAGTTCGACATATTTAAAATTTTCTTACGTGTTTGACTGGTTAGTAGAGTGTTAATGGTTTCCTGTAAGAAAATATTTGCTCTATGGAAAAATTATTTTCTTCAAGAAATTGATGCAAATTTTGTGCAAAAAACGCAGCTTAATTGATGAAAATTGGAATATGAGGGATATGGTCAATGGAGTTAATGTCATCAAGTTCATAATTAGTGGATGTAACTTGCTTAACTTATTAACAGCTTTGTTTATATCTTCAGAAGACTGAAATAGCTGGTTAAGGAATTTGTGAATTGTCTTCTACGCTGTACGCAATCACCAAAATTATTTTCTTTCATGCTTGACATTTTGCCACCCTAGGTAAATCCCGATTACTTACAGTAACTTTTGATTCATGTCATGAGAGGATAGTTAATGAATCATTGTTGATCAAACACTAATTCATTCATCACTCGATAAAATGAGAACCCTAACCCTAACCTCCTCTGACATTTCTCCTCTCGGCATATATTATTTAATTTTTATACCTCATAATTAATTGAATAAAAACACATGACTTAAATTATTTTATCAAATAAAAATTGAAACTGTTCAAATTATTTAATCATTAATTGAAGAATACTTCCATAATAAAATTAATATTCAATGACAAAATCTTAATATAAAATGAAAAAAATATTTAAAATGTTGTTTAAATTATTATATAAATTACATATGAAAATTTTATGTTGATGGGACGTTTAGCTTGTTTAGTACTGTTTTCACAAGTTTTTGTTTTTTTAGCAGAAAGGAATAGATTTATATTTCTAATTCTATACACATTATTACCGATTAAGCGACAAGAAACATATGAAGGAATGCTTCAGCTTATATGCGATGAAATGGTTATTTTTTAACTTACTTACGTTTCTCTTGATTTTGAAAAGACAGTATATTTGGTAGTATCTAATTCTATGGATGTTTATTCATTTATTTAAAAACATTTAAGAAAAAATAAATGAATAAAATTTATTGCAAAAATATAACACTGATTCAGAATTCGCTTCTCTTACTTAGTGTCGATCCTGCTTTAACTTTCGTTCAATTGAAGGAATTAATAAGGGATTAAAATCAATAGTAAATGAATTACCATACGACTTAATGCCATTAGTAAATTATTTCGAGGTTAATTATGTTAGATGTCCTATGCTAGATGATCATCATCGAAAACCTCAATTTCCTCCTGAAATATGGTCATGTTATGAGAAAATACTAGATGCAAACAACTAATTGGGTAAATCCACCAAAATGATTTACTTTATCCCCTTCAGAAATGTCTAGGTCCTAATGATGGATGTGCTGATGACACCTTCCTACTCTGTTCAATTGTTGATCAATCAGAGTTATCACAAAAAAGCTCTAAAAATCTCCTTCATAGATATGGCTACTGCATTTGATACAATTTCAGTTATCTATATCCTTAAATTAATGAATAAAAGGAATGTTACTCTAAAATCAACTAACTTAAATAAAGAATTTTATAACAACTGCACAACTACTATTTTCTATCAATAGAAAGCAACTAAGCGACTCCCAGTTAATATTGGGGTCTGACAAGGGTGCCCACTTTCAATGCTGTTATTTAATATAGGAATTAACCCGATCATGCTCGAAAGCCGAAAGATTTCATATATGGCCTATGCAGATGATTTAGACTTCCGTGCTGCGAGCAAAAAGGATCTACAAGCTACCATTGATATCACATCCTCTGTGGTTAAAAATCTTGGAATGTCCTTCCGTGCATCCCAATGTGCTGTGCTGGATATATCATTTATCGAAAAAGATAATTACCTTTTAGATGGCTCAATCATACCTCACCTCTCCACGAAAGAAGAATACATTTACTTTGGTTGTTTTATGTCCCGGCTAATGACATACACTCCCCAGTAACTATTTGATGAAGTGATATCTGAAGTAGAAATCATTTGTGCATCGTGTCTTCACCCTAACCAAAAACTACTAGCTTATAAAATATTTGAGCACTCTAAATTCATCTTCTACTTTAGGAACATCCTCATCCCCTTCTATATCTTTGAATTGGCAGCTAATGCTTGGGACATCCGTATCCGCTCGCTTCACAAATCCATTCTAGGCCTTCAACAGTAGGCATTTAATGCCTATCTTTATTGTCCTAAAGCATAGAGTGGGGTAGGCCTCACGCCTCTGAAAGATGAATATTATGTAAAATCCATTACTCACTTTTAATTTCTTAGCTCAACAGACTTAAACATTATACCTGTCAATAACGTCTCCCTTTGTAGACCACTAGGTGACATGAACTTATCCAACTCCGAAGTCTTCGACTGGCTCAATGATGGCTTCAGAGAGCATGTAAATACATCAAGGTGGAATCAAACTCATCATGCCATTCGCGATTTTAGGAATTCCATAAAATATATGTTAACTTTAAAAGTAGTAATCCTGGAGCAATTATAACTTTCAAACAACATATCCAAAATTAGGAACACAACTTGATTACTGATGAAATTTTTAGGGCCAAAGACAAAGATGAAATATCTGAAACACTTAGGAAATTTATAGGCGATTAATCGCGAAACTCATGGATATTAAACTGGGATAAACAAAATAGTGCGTGTCGATACTCTGATTGCCTTTCAAAATCTCCCCTCTCAATTTCACCTATATACATTGGCCGCCTCAACCCAAGTGAATGGAGATTCCTTCACCAAGTTCGGCTCTACATGGTATTTGTTCGCTTTAGACAAGGCTGCCTAACTAGTATACCGTGTCGGTGAGGTTTTCCCGATGAGGAAACCTTTAGACGTATTCTTGTTGGTTGCCTTCCTCTGAACAACTTTTGGAAGGCCTGACATGATTCGGTACAGGATATTCTTACAAAAGAGATATTCACTTTCATCGACGCGGAGTTATACATCAATGAGGTGTGCCAATTTAAGGGTTGATTTACAAATAATCTTTTGGGAGAAGCGTAGAATTCATCTTGTAGACATAAAATGCCCCTACTAAACTCCCGAAAACATTAATAGCGCCGACAGCAAAAATATAAATAAATATTGGGATTTAAGAGCAGAAATTCAAAATAAATTTTGGGATTCCTGGACTGTAACCCTTGACACATTCATTGTTGGACCACTAGGATATTAGTTTCCCAACAATGAACTTATCCTTAATGATTTATTTTTAGGTAATAGAAAAATCCAAATTGCTCGTGCCTGCGTACTTTCAAACATGAAGTGGTCTGCCCTACAGTTAAAGAGTTTCCATGACCCGCACACCAATCTGTTAGAATTACAATGTCCAATCTTATCTCATGACCCTGCTGACTTCAGGGACTACAAAATTGACACTAAGGGAGATATATTCGAGCATGACATACCCCTGGTTGACCTTCCCGAAGATAACTTATAAGGTTGGATTGTCTGGGTTTATATGACTGAGGGTTTAACCATAGTAATGAGACCAGTGTATGAGTGATCTTGACTTTCTGACCCCATATAAAGGCCGATATGTCATTGTGTTATCAGTTTTTCCTTTTTTCTATAGATAATGTATTGAGTTAGATGATATATGGTTTTTAGGATAGGCGTTTGAATGTCGGCTCTCTGAAACGATAACCTCACTCTTGTTTGCACCAGGTATGAACACTTGAACATATGTCTGACTGATAGTTAACCATTGTCATTCAAGTTCGGATTTCTCTCTCAGTGCCTGCGGAACTATGTCAGATACCTTCAAATGAAAAACCTTGTTAAATAATATATATTTGATCATCAAGCTCGAACCAATAATTATGTAGAAGTGGTACATCGTGCTTATTTCGAAGTAAATTATCTAAAATTAATGAAATTCATTAATGGTTTGAAAAGGATACAAAATTCTACTGACAAACATTATGAAGCACTTATTAGTGGTGAGCTAGGAAGACAAAAGTGCAACAAGTATCAGCATGCTAATTGACACATTTTGATAAATGTCCAAAGTTTTGAAAGACGAGGAATTTTGGAATATTTACGTGGATCGACTCATGATGCTGTTGTGGAATAAATATTACACCTGTTAACTTTTTCCTAGGGTAATATACCCTCTAAAGAAAACCAAACTAAAGATGTACGACAAGAAAAAATGTTTTTGGTGTCCTTTCCAAATACTAAAAATAACAAGAATTGAATAATTTAATTTGAGGACGTTTAATAATCCAGCATACAACATTCACGAAATATTCCTCACACGATCGTCATTTATTATTTATATACAGAATAAATAAAATCGGACAATAAAAAGTAAGTATTCATTAAATTGTATTTCATAATAACAGAGATATGTTTCTCTGAACAAAATGTCAACAAGTAATCTTTTCCTTCACTAAATTCATCGGTATTTTTCATGATTTCAAAAAATCTAATCTCAAGTCGCCGATATCGGGCACCCACACCACGAAACTCCAGTCTCTCTAGCGTGTAGAACTAGATTCCGTAAGGAAATTCCGACATGATTATGTAGTGCTTAATGAGAAGCGATTTCGATGAAGCTAAATCCGAGTCGATACTGCCGGACTTCTTTATGTAATCCGTCTTTTTGATGCATTCGTTATAGTAAACATCAGAAATCTCGGAATCTGAATTGCATTTCTAACAGCAGCCACGTTTTCATATGAGCAATATAAAGAACGAGCAATTGAAAACGCTGTTGCTTTATTCTATTCGCTTCTTTTCCATTTAGAAAATGACAGATTTTAATTAATAGATCGATAATTATTAATATAAATAATTAATATAGTATAGAGGGCTGTTAACAAATGTTAAAATACCCTAGTAAAAAGAAAACATGTATATTATATTAGAATTCTTCAATTATTGATTAAATGATTTGAACAATTTCAATTTTTATTTGATAAAATAATAAGTCAAGTATAAAAATTAAATAATATATATGCGGGATGGAGAAACGATCTGCTCCCTCTGATAAATTAGATAATTAAGTGACTATTGATTATATTTGTCCATAGCAGAGTGCCATTTAAGATATAGATGGAATTCAAGTGTCATCCTATGAGGGGGTGTATATTTTTGAATCAAGAAAATTAATTCTGGGTCTTACTTTGGAGATTTCTTTCATCGGAGAAATCAAAGATTTTATACAAAAATTTTTGTTAATGTATCACATGATTTAAAAGGAAGTATAAGATCGTTCATCAGAGCAATAAAATAAGCAATAATATCAAATGAGAATTAAAAAGATAATTTCCACTTCTGTATTCTTTATCTTAGCAAATTTGCCAATAAATTGTTTAAATGTATGGACAGATCGTGGTGAACATAAAGACAATGTTAGACCAGTCAATCACACTTGCATCATCTTAAATCTCAACCACGATTTTAGAACACATGGATATCATTTGGCCAAAGAAATGTTTTCAGGTAGTTTACAAATTATTTGAACAAGAATTTTAATTTTTCAAAATTTCTTCATCATTCTGAGTATTTATGTGTATCACAAACAATCAAGAAATTGTTTTATTTCTTGGGAATTTGTTTCCCGTTTAATTTATGGAATTCCTCAAAGCTTTCGATTTTTACCTAATGTTACTTTTTGAACTAATTATCGATAAAAATAAGAATTTGTTATATGCACTACATAGAGACACTGGACTAAAAAAATACAACGTTTATTATAAACAAGTAAAATTCGCTGTCCAGCAACAGCAATCGGATACTTCGAACTAGGGGCGTTCACTGAAGTACTTCACGCCGATTACACATCAACCGTCAACCAACTTCCGATCTTAGTGGGTTCCACTGGCCGGTGTTGTGCTTACTCCTAGTTGTCGCACAGTATTTAACATTAGAGATAACGCACATCTTTTTGAGGTTAGTCAGGGTTGTTTTCGACAACTCAAAAGTTCTCAGAATCTTGTCATTCTCTTCCGGTCATGAATCCAAGCAGCCGACCACGAAGGTACCCAAGCGAACCGTTCATTTCTTATGATTCATTTTGGCTTCTTCAAATCTGGCTTTTTCACTTGATAACAACCGTGAAAAATTTTTTCCTCGCGGAAACCCTGCGGGTTTCCGCTCAGCAGAACGGCCAATAGATTGCTCGGGTGGTGCCGAAAATATGGATAGAGCGAAAGATTGTGTTGAGGAATCTCGACAAAATTCTAAAAACGCTGAGAATGTCATTGATTGCTTACCTGATTGGAGTAAAGCTACTGATGAGGATTATCCTGGTCACACAAATGACGAAATTCACATCACCCTACCTGCATCTGATAATCCCATTCAGAAACCCTTGTTCTTCCTCCCACCGAAATTGTTAGCGGATTTCACCACTACAGAAAACTTTGGTCATTGTTGTGACATCCTTATTGAAGTAATAAAAAGACAATCCACAGCAGTCGCCACTGTGGTTAAAGCTGATCGAATAAACACGGTTGATCTTTTATCGAAAGAGACAAATATAAAAAATAGGCAGCGCAATATTCACCGATTCCTTCATAATCTCCACACTCTAGCCGAGGACGTCAATAAAACAATTATTTGGAATGAAGTTTTTTGGCAGGCTATTTGTTCGGGCCGCATGGAGAAATCTGCATTCTTCATTTTTAAGTTGGCCGTTATATAGTATGGCCGAGCTTATTATACTCTCCGACAAAACCACCGCTGCGATACCTGCCATTTTCTGTGGACTCCATTTGCTGAACTTTAATCTGCCATATATTCGGTGTATTTTGTAAGATATAGAATTTATGTGTGTTTTACCAAGTATGAAAGAATCCGAATCAATGTGGATTTTTAGGCAGATCCACAGCTGATTTATTTCAAACCTAATTAGAGACCAATGCCATCCAGATATTTAATTGAATTTCTGATTTTGGTCCACCAAGACTTGTACCCGTTCTCCCTGTCTCCCTCATTCACCAGACGAGGTAGTCATATATGGACCAGTCGTTCTCCGTCCCATAGTATCTGGCTACCGTGTTGAAGAGGTTTAGGCGGGTCAGATTTTGTGATAGTTGATTCGAACAGGTTAGGTTGTGAAGTGCCTATAAGATTGATTGAATAGCATACTCATCTCTTGTGGATATGATTCGCAATCCCACTAGTTCTTTATCTAAGTATAAGTAGTCGTTGGAAGATGTTGGAAGTCGTCTGTGCCGCAGATTTCTTTGATAAAGCGACATATTTCTACATCTAATCCACTTTTGAACACTGCTGTTGTTGTGTTGTGATGGCCATAATCAGACAGCTTCCTATTAGGAATATTATAATTCCTAAAGTAAAAAGTTAACCTAGAATATAAGTCAATTTGTTTGAAGAGTTGATTGAACTTAAAATAGTTATATTTTAGAGTTTAGAAACTCTTGGAAACAAATAAATTGTATTAACCCTTGAACCCACGCATTAATTTAGTACCTAAATTGGTCCGATCATATCGAAAATCTTTTTTAAAGTTTTATTATTATAGTACTTTAGGTAAACATGTTACATTGATATTGTTTCTATTGTCGATAATCGCTTGATGTAGCATTTCGTTTACATTTCAGAAAACAAAAACGAATTAGAAAATTTAATGGATTGTGTCAAGAATGACATCGGTCTCGTTCGAGCGGCTTTAAAAAGTAATTTCTTACAATGAAATAAATAATAATACAGCTGGTTTCATTAAAATTTTCAATCAATAAATACTTTAACGAAATATTAATAATTTGGTCACAAAATATTGCATTTTTAATATCAATTGATTATTTTTTTCGACACATTTGGGTGATTAGAAATATTTGTACGTTATATATTATTAAAATATTATGAAAGCTCGTTTCACTCTGTCTAATGTTATTCCATTAATAAACTTTTTTCTATAACATTTGTTTGTGTCTATAATGTAGAGTGTTTTAAGCGCTATCTAATACTTTTTGAATTTTTAAAAGAAATCAGTATATTAAATTTTATTGTAATTTTACAGATGACCACCGAAGCTTCAACAAAAGAGCATTCGCGGGAAGTTGTTTTATTCATGTTTAACTCTAAGAAAAGTGCCATCGATTCTCAAAAAATTATTGCTGAAGTATATGGCGAAGATATAATCACTGCCAGAACCTTTCAGAAATGGTTAAAGAGGTTCAGAAAAGGCGATTTTGATCTGAGCAACAAAGACCGAGGTAGACCATGAAAGCAGTTTGAAGACAATGAACTGCAAGCCTTACTTGATGAATATAATGCACAAACGCAACAACTATTAGCTGACGCGTTAGGTATGACTCAACAAATTTTACGGTATCACGACAAAACGCCGCGAACAAAAACGCCGCGTGTCAAAAACGTCGAATTTAATAATTAAATTAATATTATTAAAATTAGTAAATTTAGTAAAATTTTATTTAATTAATATTAATATTATTAAAATGAATATTATTAATTGGATTTTTTCAAAAAGACTTAAATTAACCTATAAGCTGAAAATGTCTGGAAGTCGCAAAAAAATCAATGCATATTTATGGTGCAAAACTAAATTATAGAAAATTTAAATGGGGCCCAATCTGTTTTGTAGATGGAATGTTAATATTTTGTTTTTAAGAAAATATTTTACAAAAGTCAATATATTTTTAAATAATAAAAAATCATACAAAAATATTATTAAAGTTTATTCAATTTATTACTACTTTTGTTTTAGTAATAATTTATTTAACATTAAAAAATTAAAAATAAATATTTTTCAATATTATTATAAAAATAAATAATATCTATTAGAAAAGCATTTATTGTTTAAAAATAAATTTTGCAGATTTGTTATTCGTTGTCAAGCTATCCGGGCGATTTCAAAATTATACTCGATAATTTCGAGAAATTTAATGGAAACGGTAGTTTTGAAATTTGGAAGAAAAAGTTCAAAATAATTATGAAAATCCAGAGGATTTTGGATCCGGCTCCATATCTTCCTTTCTTGTTGACGGATGTTCCGTTAAATATGTATGTGGAGTTGGTTGAAAAGAAACAAAGCAACTGTGAAGAAGTACTACAAATCTTGGACAATCTATTCGGATTAACCAGACGATCTGCGTACAGCCAACTGATTAATTTGAAATATTACGAGGGACAGACTATCGACAATTACGTTTCCAAAGAAAAGATGCTGGCTTCAAAAATCGATTATCTGACCAGGACAGCTTTTATGGCTGGATTGCCGTTCGAGTAGCAATTGAATTTATTGCATGCTTGTGATCAAGATTTAACCCAAATTCCACGTGTCTTTTAAGATTTTCAAAATCAGAAACATTTGTTCACCCTCTTTTAAAATCATGAATCCAGTTGTAAATAGTTGTTTTACAAGGCTACTCACTCTTGTAAATGTTCTGTAGTTGTGTAGTAATTTTTGGACTGCTACTAGCAGTCTGCTAGTTTTCTTCAAAAGTAAAAACTTTATAACTCTTCGAAATTCAACATTATCTGACATCAAAGTATTTATTTCGGTGTTGTAATAAATATTTCAGAGCAGCAGAAGTACCAGAAAGCATAAGAGTTATTTGTGGTGACACTGCTTTTTAAAAATGGGCGTAGCAGGGCTGTGTCAACAGGATATTGGTTTTTCTTTTCACATTTTCTTGTGACAAATGTTAGCGGTCTTGACACACGTCAAAAGCAGAATCATCGGAAAAATAACCTGACCACAACACATATGGGGACTACGAGAACAATAACATTTCTATTTACTTTTTACAATTCAATGGTATAATAAATGTCGATTTGAATTTGTCTTGGTAGGAGAGGAATTTGAATAAAGAACAATACATAGAACATAAAGAACCATAAATAGTAACAAAGTTCAAATGGAAATTCCGAACACATACAAAGGTGGAAGAATCGCCAACAGCTAGCTGCACTTCTCGTGTAAATCCTCTAGGGTTTCGCAGAATTTCACGATTCAACAGACGGACTGTTCTCGTAGACAAAGATGACTTACATCAATATCTTATTTTCGAAATGCACAACATACTTCAATCTTTTTTTATCTCGGAAAAGCACGCTCTACTGCTGACTGGAAAACATGGAGCATAACAGCCACTTCTAGCTGATTCTTACAAGGGCGCCAAATATTTGCTGATGGATAAGGTAATTCCGCAAATCGTTAGTATGAGTTAATTTAGTTGCTTCAAAAAAAAGGTTATTTTTCATGTAATATACTTGTGGTGATGTCATTCCTCGCCACATTCAATAATATTGAACTTCAATGATGTCACATTTCATGACATCATTAGAGTTCAGATTCCGGTGATTTCATATGTCATGACATCACCGGATTATGTAATCGTAAGGTCAGATGCAATTGCATAAACTGACCCCAGGGCATATTATATAATATTATATAATATTGCCTTAATATAAAAGATCGACGATTTTCCAGTTGAATTGGTTAGCAAATCCCAATCAATATTTTTTATAATAATTTTTATTATCTAGTTTGCGTTCTTTAAAATACCGTACTATTTTATTTATTTGATCATTTTGCATAGACTAGCATGACAATTTTTTTAGTTTCTACTTCTAAACATAGCAATAATTTTTTATTTAGATTTGAGTCGATTAATTTGCTCCACACCGTATAAATGAAAAAATATCTAAGTTTTTATTAGAAGGTTTCTAAAAATTCTAAATGACAATAAGAAAAAATATTTTAAATAACAAAAAATGTAGCAATATTGATGTCGATCAAGAGATCAAAAAAGAACATTTCCATTTATTTCTATATACTAATATTATAATTTATAATATTCTTTAAACATTAACCTTTCAGCAGTACTGTGTGGTGTTATCTTGCGTACTATAGCCCTCTTCCTGCATGTCAAAATGTTTATTTTTTAAGCCTAATTTACTCTGTTTTGTCATTTAATTTATTCCAATTAAAAATATATGGCAAATTTTTTCGTAAAACTATAATGTAGCTATTTCTGTCCATTTGTATAAAAATAAACATAATTTCCAAAATAATTTTCTTTAGTCCTTTAAACCATGTGTCCGAATGTTAATTTTACAGAATTGTACACGGTCGAAAAAAAGAAGAACATTTCACATGAAGTAAAAATGTGGTCAGAAAAACGGTACAAAGGTTTATGTATTTCTTGAGCCGCGTAGTATTTAGAAATAAAGAAATAAGTTTAGAGAGCTTTTTTATTCAGTCAACTTTCCTAAGACAATGATATCCTTCCTCACAGGGTATTAGTGATATAACTTTTTAAAATACGGTTTTCAAACTTTTTTAATACCAAATAAATTTACAAAGATTTTGGATATTTTGCGGATTCATTCATAAAGATTTTGTTTTCTCTAGAATAATTTCCATTGACCCCTTAAGTTGAAGATCGATTCACTCGATTAGTTAATTTTATTATAGAAAATTAAGAATCCCAATTGATAAGTTAAAATCTCAAATTAAAAATAAATGGGACTAGGTTAAGACAAGAAGCAGAATGGAATCGTAATGGTAAAGCTTTAAAAAATGTGATTTTAAATCCTTATGCAATTAAGAATTATTTTGGCGATGAAGAACAAATGTAAAATTTAAGTGATAAAGGTTATAATTACGAGTGTAATTCCTTTCGATTAGACATATTTAGTAGTTGTGGACCTCATATCTCTTTTTGAGCCTCTAGGCTCTTCAGAGAATCCACCGAAACTAATAAGTGCTTAGTAACCCCAAATAGGCATCCTACTAGGTCGGAAAACTTGATTCTCCGAGATCTTTTCATTTTCCTGTTAGAAATGAAGAGTCATAGATTGATGTTCCATGAATCCGCATGCCTCTGGCCGTATTTGTTGACTTAATACAGCCGTGAAAGGGACATTTGAACTTTCTCCTCGCAGATAAGTTTGTGATCCTAGAATTCAAATGTGTCAAAAAGTTAAACCTCAGTATTTATCATTCCCTCTACCACCGTTGAGATAATCTGAGTATTTGTTTCTGATTTTGTTGGTTCATTGCAACGTAGAAATTGAATATGACGACTAAAGTAATGTTACTTCTTTCATTTAGTTGTACTGATGATACTGATGGTTCTCCTACTTCTTCAACTGAATTCACTAGATGATCACAAATAAGGTGTCTTATAACCATTTATATAACCACTTATATAACCATTTCGTCTTATATGATTTCATGCATAGTTTAGAGTGAAAGTCCTTAATGTCACTAGTGGGCTGTGGCAAACTTGATTTTTCTTGATCAAAAACCGAGGTGTGACCACCTCGAAACTCTCTGACCAAATATTTAACAGTTGTCAGAGATGGGGATTCACGTAAGTAGGTTGACTGCAAAAGATCGTAGATTTCACAGCATGTTTTCTTCTGCAACACAAAGAACTAGATAACATTGCAATATTCGACGTCTAAAATTGTTGGGTATTCAATTAAAATCTCGTTTTATTTTTATTTTTATAATCAACTACTAATCTGACTCCAAATAAACAAAAGGTTTCTTCCAACAATAATATATGAAGAATGAACAAGACCTTTTAATAATAATTTATTCTGCTAATCACAATTGAAGTACAAATGTAAATTCAACTCTGTCAGTACAACACAATTCTAAGATCAAACTTCGATTAAACAGTTACAACACCTTTTTAGTTCGAGCGATGCTAAACTATTTATTTTAAAACTTAACTTCTCCTTTACAGGATACTGATATTTTCGTATAGTTTCAATTTTAATTTATAACCCTAACTTTTCTCCTTTACAGGATACTTGATTTTTTTTTATCTAAAAAAAATAAATATTACCGTACATTCTGGCTTATGAATTTTCTTTGAGTAATAATTTTTT
>MQRK01247627.1:92334-108511 GCA_001938485.1 Girardia tigrina
ATATATATATATATATATATATATATATATATATATATATATATATATAATATGACAAAAATAAAATAATATATATAAACATATATAAACTGATAAAAAATGTTCGGAAATCAAATTATTATTCAAATTATATATTGTTATAATTATTTATTCCGTCATCGCCATTCCGAATTCCTCTAAAATGGTCACAATTCAAATGAACAATCTCTTGAATGACAATCGCTGTTAATTTTTATTTATGTGATTTGCCTTTTTGTTCTATAAAGTTGATATGTATATAGAAATATGATGTAAAGAAAAATAATTTATTAAATAGATTAAATAATCAAAGAAATTTAATTGATTAAATAAAGAAAATTATTAAAAAAAGAATTAAAACTTACTATAAAAAAGATTTAAAAATGAAATAAAATTCAAATCTAAAATAACTTTTTTGAATTATGTTTGTTTTATATATATAATGGATTTAATGTGAAAGTTAAAATTGAGTGCATCATACTGAGATTAAAAGGTTTCGTCTCAAATATTGATTATTATTTTTGTCAATTGTAATTATTATTACATATCTCCATTACCTTGTAAAGTGCGGCACAATAGAGAAAGATTAAAATTGTCTTGAAGTGCGTTGTCTTTAAAGTTCAAGTCCACATAAAAGCATTCAGTTTTCAATAGTACATCTCTAATTTTATACATTGATGTCAATGTTTTACTGATATTTTTGATTCATATTTATATTTATTATATAGAGAAAAGAATGATTGAAACCTCGTGCTAAATTTTAGTTATCTTCTGTTTTAATTACATGGCCAGATGAAAAACTAAAGGATCTATTGTGTAAAGCATTGAGATTATTAAATTTATTAAACTTGAAAAGATTATATGAATCAATAGTACAATTTTAATCATTATAGTCGAAGTATTTTTACTTCTTTTTGAGTAATATTAAATAGTAAATGTTCTTTTGTAACGAGTTACAATCAAAATAATAACCGAGGTTCTTTACCTTATTCTAGAATATGTATTTAATCTTCTTAACGGCTAATTATTTATTGGCAAAGATGTAATCTATAGAGCCTTTCTTTTAAGTCTTTATCATAATCGAAAATTTCTAGGATGTTGCTACGGCAGCCCCTGCGTTTCTCCAGAGAACTGCAGTAATAATAGTAGCGGTAATGGTCGTACTGGGCCCATTTTAATTTTTTTTGCATTTGTTATTGTAATCATTGCCACATAATTGACTTGATAAACAAAATAACAAACAAAAACCATTCGTGAAATTTACAGTCTTCAAAATACAAATTCATGAGATAACAGTTCGTAAAATTATAATCAATTCGATTTTACAATCATCGAAAAACAATTTCAATTCGTGACAATTTTTTCAAAAACATTAAAAGGGATTCGCTGATGCATCTCTTCTGGCGCGAATGCTCGCCACACTCGGTCAATCTTCAAATAACTCTGTCTGGATTTCCATTTAATTCAAATAATAAATAATAATTATTTTTTAAGAAACTTTAATTATTTAATTTAATTTCTTTTTTTAATTCTTTAATTATTATTTTTCAAACTTTTAAATAAAATTTTTAAGTGTTCAATATTTGTTTGAAAATATTTCCTATGAATGACTATTTTTATTCACTGATATTTATTATTTATTTTCCGAGTATTTGATAAAAGACGAGAATAAAAACAAGCATTTTTAACAAAGTTGAAAGAGTATGAGTGATTGTTGTTATCTTGATTTGTACAGAATTTATTAAAATGATGATAGTAATTACATAGCAACGATTTATTAGGAAATGTTGATATGATAATACATTTTAATAATAAATTACTAATACATTATACTTTATTTCTTGTACAAATATATTTTATACAACTCTGGTTAAACGAATTTCTAGTGGGGTTCTGCTCTTTATTGAGTTATATTAATAAATAAAAATCAAGATAGGGCTAGGAACGATTGTGTTATCAAAAAATGGAAAAGAAATTTTTTATATTCAATACGTACACGTTATGGAGAACATCTTCGACAAAGGAAAGATATTAGGAATCTCTTAGTTCATCCTATATTCAAGTGGAGGGGTACGAAACGTGTTGCCGATGACAAATATTCGAAACTAAATTTGTCGTAAAGGTGGCCGCATCTCCCCCTATGGTATCACTCTACCAATATCATTTGTCAATCAGAGTAAAATTCGAAAGTCAAATAAATGATTAAAATGAATAAATTATTTTTATTTATCGAATATTTGATTATACAAAATTTTATTCTTATAACTCGTGCATACATTTTTACCTATAAAGAATGATATGAAATATAATACAAATTGTATTATACAATATAATTTACAAAATTTGACAGCTTCAAATTATACAAGTTTTATTGAAAACTGATTTATTGGTTATTTGTCAAAAACTTCACAAATTGCAAATGGACAAAGATAAACGGGATCTTTAGTGTGAGAACAGCGCGCGGTGATTATTGAGCAAATGTGTTAGGTAGAAGTGAGTCGACACTGTTTCGATAAGAGAACTATCGGAACGATAATCTATGTGAAGGACACATCTGTTGTCACAATTGTGGCACAGAATATATTCTGTACATATTATCTGTGTGATTTGATTGAATTATTTATTAATGAAATTGATTACCACTATTGATTTGAGCAGCACGAGATTGTAACCTACAAGGTTACGAAAATGATGACTCAGTACAACGATATACAGATGGACTACCGCAATGCCTGTAAAGCTCGCATCAATCGATATCTAGAAATTGGTAGGTTGCTTTCAGCGACAGCCAACACCATTGCAGGAATCTTCGTTGTCTCGTTGTTGTGGTTGTATGGTTGGGTGTGTTCCTATACTAGACTTAAACAATGCTATTGCATTGTCATACCGTCGTCATGTTGTCAACAATTGTTAGCTGGCTTTTTCTTACCATTGTTTCTAGTTTTTTAACAAATTAATAATATCTGGAAAATGAGTTATGTTCTGTGGACATCTCCCTGTGAGAATTATTATCTATCAAATAATCTATACTTATATGCTCCTTCCTTTATTATGCATTATCATCAATCGGTTATCAATATTGAGTTCTTTTTACTGTAACCATAGCACCGTACGAATATATTTTTATTAATTTTATTCAAATTATCAAATAATTTTATTATTGTAATGGGTTTATCTCAGTTAGAACGGAAGCTGCTTGAGATCACATAATTGACATTATTCGGCAATAAAATAACTGATCTCTCTTAAAATTAAATAATATGGTATAGATCTTATAAAGAATGCAATGTAGTTAGTATAAGAATATGAATATAGATCGGAAAGCATTAAAAAATAAAATCGTGAAACACATGTAAGGTGACCGTCTTTTCATCAAATGTTTTTTTAGCGGAATTCGAGGATTTTTAAAGACTTGTAGGCAGTTTTGATGTTTGTCTTTTGTGTATAGTGTAAAACTATGTTCTATTGCATTATTCATTTCGTTGTAATAACCTATCAAGTTGTCCAAGAGATCAGATTGTATTTTGAAAATAAAAAAATAGTAAAACTGAATTTAAAGCATTTTAATTTTTTTAATTAAACAATTTAATATTTCCATTATAAAAATTCAAAAAACGTACATCATAATATTTTGTTATTAATTTTGACAAATTAACCGTCATCGTCAGACTAAACTAATAATGATATGTAATCACATAAAATTTCCTGAAATCATTTAGCTGAAATGATTTTGTAAATCTTTTCACTTACAGAATATATTACAGTATTTTTTTATTTATGATAACTTCCATTTTGATTTCTCTGGGGTCTTCACTTATTTGGATAAATTATGTTATATAGTATTGGTAGTAATAAAAGACGATAACAATGAAGATAATTTGTCAATCTTCAATAAACAATTCTATCTGAAAATGTTGGTTTTGTGAAAAAATATCAATCAAATTTACCGTGTAAAGGTAAACTATATTTTAATATACCATTTGTTTCAAATTGGACATTTTTCTATAAATTATAAATTTAATAAATTTGTTTAAATAAAAATCTATATTATTTTAAATCGATAGAAGATCGACCAACAGAACAAACTCAAAATAACCGCCCGAATAAATACAACAGCGTGTCTAGTGAGAAAAGGCTCAGTTTAATCAGACTAGTTGAAGATCTTGGGCATTCGATTAAAGAAGCATCATCAATTTTAGAGATAAATGCAAGCACTGCTCGAAATATCGTAAGGGAGAAACGAACAGAAAATCGAGTATTAAAGAGAGATGCTCGAGGTGTACGTAGAGTTGTTATGAATCCTGAGATTTCATTGAAAATTTAACGATTTTAAAAAAGCTAAAATAAAAATTACTCAATCATTTAATACAAAAGTTTCTTTATCTACAATCAACAAAGGAATTGGTGATATTTGGATTACAAGGAATCATTTACTTGATAGGGTAAATGCTGCCAGAAGCATTCATCTTAGAAGAGAATACGCTTTGTGGTTTAATAACTACTTTGAATCTAACTTTTCAAAAATAATTATATTGACGAATCTTCTTTTAATCTTCATATGGAATGTTCATATGGGAGATCAAAAAAAGAAACAAGAGTTAATTCATTGGTGCCTACAACTCGAGGTAGATCAATGTCTTTGATTGCCGCTATGTCAATGAAGAAAATGAGTTATTGTAAAGTGATTAGCAATACCACAGTAAATTCTAATGCTTTTGAAGAGTATTTAGAAGAGCTCTACAATCATGTTTTAAATGTTAGAAAATACATTATAAATTTTTTATATTGGACAATGCAAGAGTTCATTTCCAGCAAAAATTGCAAAGTAAACCTGAAAAATATAATTTTTCATTCCATTTTCTTCCGGCTTATTCATATATGTTGAATACGATTGAAAATCGATTCAAAAATAATTTTAACAAGTTTAAGACCTATTTAGGGGGATCCTGAAATTACATCATTTACATTTATGATCGTCATATAATTCCACTTATTTATAGACTCCCCTCTTCGATTGTCAATTGGAAACTTTTCCTTGGTAGTAATTTTATTGAAAATATAAGAACAAACAATCAAATATTCGATGAAACAAGAAAAATTATCATTTAGTTAAATATTTAAATAGATCATCGTCAATATTTTTTTTCAAATGTCTGTTAAAAAAATGTATGTTAAAAAAATATTTTTTCAATATAATTATTTTACCTCCATTGTTGCTTTTCTATTATTTATATGATATTAGAATTTGAATTTTTACCATCAGTTAGAGATATTAAGAATTCTATCACAATATTGAGTAATATTTATTATTTAACTAAAATCTGTTAAAAGGAAATTTTAAAACGATTAGTAGTAGAATTATTGGTAAAACAAGAATAGTGGGACGTAAATATAATTTTTTTGCACTTGTATTCTTTATTTGTGTTTACTTTTATAAAATTCGATTTCTTTTTACGTAAACCTTGCCTTGACGATTTTTCTTTTTGGATATTCTTCCGGCTTGGGAAGTTCATCTTGGTTACTCAATGCAATAAAGTTCGATATATGATCGCACCACGGTTTGCATTTTTCGCCAAGTCCAGGTTTGTTGTTGTGTTCTCCGTTCTCCTTTCATTTTTTTGTGCATTTATTGCACTGACAATTGATATTTAATCAATCTTTTATTTCTGATTCACAGCAAATCATCATTTAACTTTCGAAGTGTAGCTGGGGGTCAGTAGATTAGCGGTTTCTGTCAGCTCTGTCTCACGCTCCTGTTCAGGAACATGTACTGATTCAACTTCCGCACCACTCAAGCTCATTGCGGGTACAGAATCTTTCAGTGAATCGCCGACATTTTCACTCACTGGAACCGATTTCAATATAGAGAAATCCACCTCCGGCCGGAAAAAACCATTCTCTTGAATCACTCAAACAACAGCATCCTCTAAACATAGAAAGAATTCCTTACTTTTTACGAATTCGGAAATGGTGTTTTTCACCACGTCCGATAAACTGTTTGTCAAACAGGTTTTCAATTCGCTTTTCATATTGTTGATTCGATTATTTCAACAAAATATATATTTTTTATTATAACATGATATATATCTTTTTTTTAAATATTTCTTTAATAAGAATTGTAAAATATTTTAAAAATATTCATTGATTTTCGAAAATGAAATTTTTCAAAATTAACCACAATCATTAAGATTTCTGCTTTCTAGTTATTCTTTTATATGAATTTTTTAGAAGTTTTAAAACAGAACCATAATTTAGAAGGATTCATCGATTTTAGAAAGAAATTCTTTTTTTGAAAAAAAGATTTTAACTGTAATCGTTAAAATTCGTACTTTGTAAAATGTGATTTTTTTAAGATGCTTTTTTATAATTTGTAATCTTGAAAACATTAAAAATGATTTTTTTTAAACGAATTACAAATATATAAAAAATAACTGCTTTTTTTACAAATGTTGAAGATTTTTTTTGATTAAAAGTATGTTTTTTTAATAAACAAAAGCTATTTTAATTTAGCTATTTTAATTCTTTATTTGTGTTTATTTTTATAAAATTCGATTTCTTTTTACGTAAACCTTGCCTTGTGAGATGTTATTACCATTTAAGATAATCTTTATCAATCATTAAAGGTGTTTGATTTGTTTTTATTTTTTGGTTATTAGACTTTGAAGACTTAAAAATTGTTTTTGATTTATGTTACATTATAATTGTTAGTTGTTATATAGAATTACATAATTAATTCGTTTCCCAAAAATAATTTTATAATGAAAACAAATACGCAAAAATGCGAGAATTATTAATCAAATAATTGATGTCACATTTAATTAATTTTAAATAAATTAATATATACTTGAACGATAATAAATTTGAATAATAATTTATTAATAATAATATTCTTCCTAACAATACTTTAGTAAATAAATATAACGTAACATGCGTAATAATCTATTATATTCATTGGGTGATGGAACCACAAACGAACGTATGTTACAACGTTTGTTCAAAAAATTTCAAGAAGGAGATGAGACCCTAAAAGATTATGATGGTCATGGACGGAAACCTGCTATTTAAAATGAAAATTTGAAGAATCTAGTAGAAATCCACGCATTACAGTTCGAGAGGTTGCGGAGGAACAAGGTGTCACAGTAGGAACAATTTCAAACCATTTGCGTGACATTAGGAAGTCGAAAAAACTGGATAAATGTATTCCATACGAATTAAATGACAATCAAAAAATGCGTCGTTTTGAAGGATCGTCTTCACTTCTGCGGAACAAGAATGATCCGTTTCTGGACCGAATTGTAACGTGTGATGAAAAGTCGATTCTCTATGACAATCGGAGACGTTCTTCTCAATGGTTGGACCACGATCAAGCTCCGCAACCCTTTCCGAGGCCGAAATTGTACCAAAAAAGATGATGGTGACTGTTTGGTGGTTTGCATCCAGTGTTATTCATCACAGCTTCCTAATCCAGGCGAAACAATTACGACAGAAAGACACTGTGAGGATATTGTCAAAATGAACCAGAAACTCTAACAACAACCAGCATTAGTTAATATGAAGGAGCCTATTCTTCTCCACAACAACGCTCGGACACACATCGCACGTCTGACAATGCAACTGTTGAATGAACTTGGTTACGAAACTTTGAGTCATCCACCATACTCACCTGATCTTTCGCCTACTGATTATCACTTTTTCAAACATCTTGACATTTTCCTCCAGGAGAAATACTTCAAAAATCAAGGAGATGCTAAAACTGCGTTCAACGATTCCATCGCCTCCAGAAAGTCAGAATTTTACGCAAGCGGAATAAATAAATTTGTGCAACGTTGGCAAAAGTGTATTGATACTAACGGTTGTTATTTCGATTAATAAAGTTGATTCTACGCTGAGATATTTGTCTTTAAAGATTAAGGTTAAAAAACGACATTATTTTTAAACAATCAAATAGTGCAAATTCAATTTCTATTCATTTCAATATTTGACTCACTTTTTCTGATACATTAAGTCAAGAGATATTTGTTCGGAAGTAAACAAAAAAATATTTCTATGGGTATAAATTTGGCTTGTGTGAACAGATTAACATACTTTTGAGTGTTCTCTTTCATTAGATCTACTAACACTGTTAACATTTGTTAAGTTTAAACAATTAATTAATTTAAAACTATTTATTAATTAATAACGTGATTGATAAAATGTGTATGGAAATGATATTGAAGAATGGCACGGAATGAAATGTTTATTTAACCATATTACTGATTGTGCTATACAAACAATGTCTGTTGACGATTTATATTTATTTTAATGATTAATATTTTATTTTGTCTCTAAATGTATCAATGTTTTCTATGATTTGTTGTCATCTTTCTAGCATGCCGCTTTGTCCTACCATTTTACTGATCTGATCACTAATTACAATCTGGCTCAAGTCGAGTATAGAAAGCGCTGTAAAGACAGAATAAAGAGGCAACTGGCCATGGGTATAGATGAATCAAATGATTATTCGGATTTGTTTTCTTTATTGTTTGATAATCACAGGAATCAGAAATTAATTGTACCATAAAATATTACTATTTAATATTTTCATGTTTATTAACTATATTTCTGAATTTAATTAAACTATCGACGTTAGGAAAACCCGTATGAGACAAGTTTTGTTGATATTTGTTGTGTTCTTAATTACTGTTGTTTCTGTGATTTGCTTATTTTGTTTGTATTTACTTTTTTAATGATGTTCTTTTAATTAAACGCAGCAAATCGAAAGATAGAAGACAATGAATTGGAGGAAATGTTGGAAATGGAGAGTGTAGCTATTTTCACACATGAGGTTTTTATATTTGTTTATATTTTGCATCAATTACTTTGATATTTTATCATATGGAAAATCGAATGTTATTTCTTTAGCAAAATAGGATTCATATTTTAGTGTCGTATGATAAGTGTCTTATTATCAAAATATTAAAAAGATAAAACGATTTATTTGAAATAAGATTTCATTTCTCAACTCAATTCATAAAGAAATGGAATTTTTCCAAATTTCTGCCCTAACTTTGAACACAATTTTATGAGAGCAAATTATCACATTTGCTATTAATCCTTCCTTTATATCGAATGCTTTTATCTCTCATTTCTTTCTTCAGTGACTGAACAGTCCAAAATCACTGATAGCTCAAATCCACATTTTGTCCTCACTTTTTGAGTTACATTGAATCTACAGAAAGGACATTTCGATTAAAAAATAAAAATCTTACATGCATGGTTTTCAATAGAAACCTTGGACCTTAAGTTGATATAACATTCAAAGTTCATGATACCGTTGGTAAAAACAAGACACTTCTTCATGATACTCTTCAAGTCCAAAATCATTCAAAATCCCACATTTGTGATGTGAAGTACCAAATCGAATAAAACCATTTTTCTATACATTCTTGCTTAAATTGGGGGTCGCCAATCAGATCTAGTTCGTAGTTATAATAATTTGCCTGAACTTGGGCATTTTTTCTCTTTTAACACACAAAAATTGTTTTACCAGCATTCTTCTGGCTATTAAAGATCGTTGAACTAACATACCGTAAAGCTTTCTCATACCAAGTTATTCAGCAAGATTTACGATGTTCTCTTGTAGACATTTAGTAACTGAAAATATTAAGTCGTTTCAATAGTATTCCTTTATTCGGTCATCATCTTTCGAAGCTGATTTCTAAGGGATTCGACTTTTTTGACTGCCAAAAACGAAATACAATTCCTTAATCCAGGCATAGATAGTTTCCCTATATGATTCTTATTTACAATGCATTTCATGAAGATGATTTACAACCTAGTTCTCTGTTTTTCGTAAAGATACCAATTGAATATAAATTGAAGATGCTGTCCTAGTTTTGTCTTCCATGTCAGTTTAAGGATTTTTCAACCTTACTTTGTAAATAATAAATTCACGAATCCAATTTTTGTTTTCTGTAAAGTCTTTATAATCATTCTAGCATTAATCTGTTCAAATAATGTAAAAAATAAGAAAAAAATGATAAGTAAAATACATTATTCTTAAAAAATAAAGCGGAAAATAAGTTTTTGTTTATATTTGATAAGCTTATTGTAAAGTTATTATTGTTGTGATTAATTCTAGATTGTAACTGAAACGGAGCAAGCTAAGAAATCTTTGGAAGATGTAGAAGCCCGTCACGCGGATATTGTCAAGCTTGAGAAAAGTATTAAAGATCTTCATGAAATGTTCCAAGACATGGCAATACTCATTGAAAGCCAGGTTGGTCATTGTTTGAGTTAGATTTTAAAAAGTGTAAATAAGTTACATAAGTTACAGTTTTTCGACCGTGTACAATTCTGTAAAATTAACATTCGGACACATGGTTTAAAGGACTAAAGAAAATTATTTTGGAAATTATGTTTATTTTTATACAAATGGACAGAAATAGCTACATTATAGTTTTACGAAAAAATTTGCCATATATTTTTAATTGGAATAAATTAAATGACAAAACAGAGTAAATTAGGCTTAAAAAATAAACATTTTGACATGCAGGAAGAGGGCTATAGTACGCAAGATAACACCACACAGTACTGCTGAAAGGTTAATGTTTAAAGAATATTATAAATTATAATATTAGTATATAGAAATAAATGGAAATGTTCTTTTTTGATCTCTTGATCGACATCAATATTGCTACATTTTTTGTTATTTAAAATATTTTTTCTGTGTTATAAATATTTTCATGTCTTATCAAGATTAATTTTGATTTTCGATTGTCAATACGATGAGGAGAAGTAATTTATATTTTATTTTAAAACATATTTATTAAAATTGTGAGGATAATTAGACTCAGGCCCGCTCAAATAGAATATGCTAACTAAACAATGTATTAGGAGCTTTTTTGTTTCCAGATTTATATACTTATATCCATTTCATTTTAATTAGTAAAAATATTATCTATAAACTTAAATTTTTTTATAAAAGTTATTTCATTTTAATTAGTAGAACATTATATTTAATTTATCTCAAATATAAATATGATTTTTAATTTAAAAATATCAAAAATTTACAATTCATCAAAAGGAACCCCTAACAATTCTAATTGTAATTCCTGAATTGTAAATTGGTAAAAATAATTAATATAAATAATGTTTGAAAAATACAAGTCGTTCTAATAATATTATTTTTATATTATACCCGTTGTATCAATGAAGCAATTTGGTATAGCGCAAACAATAAATCATGATCACTAGAAGGTATCATTAAATTCAAACATTAAAAAATGGAATTACCATTTTTATTTTGAGATGGATTTTTGTATAAAAAATTATTTTTTTAATGTTTCATTGTTATCAGGGCGAATTAATTGACAGAATCGAATATAACGTTTCAAAAGCCAGCGATTACGTTGAAAGAGCCGTTATCGACACTCAGAAAGCTGTCCAGTATCAAGGAAACGCTAGAAAAGTAAATTATAATTCTTTTATAAACAACAATTGATAAGGACCGTTCTCCATTGAAACTCGATTAGAAGTATAATTTTGGATTCAATCATAAAAATTTAAATGAGTGTATAGTTAAGTTTCTTATTTTTCATTAACTTGTAAGTTGTTAAGTTTATTTTACTGGATTCAGTTTGAACTTGATCTTTAAATACCTGTCCAGATTCAAGTAGGGACATATAATTACATGAATTAAAAATACTTGAGGATATTGGTAGTCGAATGCTCTATTTACAGCTCGATTTTAGTTACTTAGATTCACAAACATAATTTATTCGTATTCTGCTAATTATATCTTTGGATACTTTTTTATCACTTGTATTTTATGATTTTGACAATCTTCTCATTTTATTTCAATGACTAAAATACAACATGAAAAATAGAATAAAACTTCAATTTATGTTGTTTCGATAAAACTCTTTCGGCTTATACGAAACATAAATGATACAGCTATGAAACTTTGTATTTATAGCTAACAAACCACTTACGTAAACATGAAAATTCACTTTTCTTTATAATTACCATGTACAGGGTGATCCATAAATACCTACGACTTCATTTTTTCAAAATCTTTTATAGTTTCTCATCATAACAGTAAACAAAACTTCTTCCTATGCAAAACAGCATAATTTAAACATCATATAGATCTACCTAAAGGTAATTGTGCTGCACACAGACGCAATCGTCGAAATCTGCGTTTATTTATAGCATCCAATATGGTTTTAGAGATGGTAACTGTTGGATTTTGGATATTTGGTCTTCGTCGGTTTGATCAGTTGGGTCAACTCAATCGGTGTGGTTGACCTGGCAGACTCGATCGATTTTGATTGATTTGTTCGTTTCTCAATCGGAATTCATAGCGTGAATAAACTCCATAAAAAGTTGAATGGTAAAAAATAAGTCCGTCAAATGAAGAAAAGAAAATTTTTTGTTTTTGAAAAAATATTTCAAATAAATTTTTTTAATGTAACTTTTATAAAATTCAAAAGAAAACTTGAACTAATTATACAAAATAAAACAAAAGCAATTATTAATAAAATTGAATTATACAATAAACATTTAATAATAAAAAAAATAAATAATTAATAAAAATCAATAAGATAAGCGCGACACAACAGTAACAAATTTCATCTTAATGACGTTCTTCAATTCCTCGAAGGGTTTCTTATAGATTCATCGATGTCGTTATAAGTATCACCTCGCTCATTTGGTCGTCCAGCATAGGGCTTGCCAATGATGCATCTATTGTTAAAGAGCCTTTTCTTCTAGTTAGCAATAACTCTAGTGTCAGGAGGCTCTCCTACAAATCTTTCATGAAGTTTTAATTTCATTGATCGTATTTCAGCAACACATTTATCACATTTGTAATAAATGTGTAATACCAACACACTGCTAAAATTCTATCATCCACGATGCACTCACTAGTGTGTCATTTCAAAAACCCTCCAAAGAAAAAACCAACCCCATTGCTTTAGAATCTAAAAAAATATCACAAGATACTGTAAATTTATTTTTAACTAGTCTACAAGTACAAGTACATTTGATAGCCATAAATATTTCTTTGATTTTTTTTACAGGGACTTCTCTCAACAATTCACTAACTTAAACATTTGATGTACAAAGAACACCACATCCTTTTCGTTACAATAAAGTTGTGCAATAGTCTCATGAGGTCTTCTTTCCATTCGATTCTTCGCCCTTGTAGTTGTTTCCTCAAGTGATTTGCCTAGAAAAAAATTATTTTGAGTCAAGTCAGTCTTTATAGTGAACGGGAAAACAACATCAAGCGTTTTGTCAATTGTAATCAAGAAAGCAGTCGTAATTAATGTGTTTTCATATGGAAGATAGATTTTCTGTTTCCTTAATTTTCTCATGTCATTTTTCAGTGACAGTAATAGTATTGGTCTATTATTCCAAAGGTTAATTTAAGCTTTATTACCTCATAGGCGTCTTTAAATATGAGACATTTTCGAAACAGTGTGGGTTGTTTATGAAATACCACGGTAGTACTCTTGTTAATTTATTTAATACATGATAAAGCATACATAAGACAAGTTGATTAAATTTATTTTTATGGAAATTGTATGTTATTTATGCTTTTCTATAAAATGACAATTGTATTGATAAGAATATTGATTTTTTTGAAAATAATTGAATTATTTACCTCAAATGAAGTGTCGTACATTTATATATGAAGCTGGTATGTAATCACAAAACTTTCATTTGTCACTAACATAGTAGATGCAAAAGAAGGAAGAAGGAGAAGAAAGTCTTAGTAGCAGTATTTGTATTAAATATAGAAGAATGGTATTATATTATAGAAATTGCATTATAGAATACGAGATTACTTGGTTTATAGCGATGCTCTATCCGCCATAGTATAGCTTTGACTTGACTCCACTTATATAGGAATTAAAAACCACCTTATGTGTTGTTCAGACGTTGACATTTTAAAAATCAATTAGAATTGAAGTCTTATATCGAAGATTTTTTTCAAAAGTGAGAAATACTGTGCAAGAATATGTAATTCGATTGAAATCCTTAGAAACTATAATGAAAGTTACTTTGACAAATAAATGATAGATCAATGTTTGTTTTAATATACTTGCAAATAATACTCATAATACTAATTTCATTTTTTATTTAGAAAAAAATTATCATTATTGCTGTCGTCGTGGTTGTAATCATTATTATTATTGCTTCAATAATTGGGGGACTTGTGAAAACAAAGTAACAGAAAAATCATTAATTTTTTAAAGAATTATTTACTTGTTTTCGTTGAAATATTGTTCGTTGTTGGTGAGATTTAATGTAAAAATTGAAAGAATATGTTGTGATTTATGGAGATTTATTTTATTAATAAAAAACTGTTTTCTCAGGTACTTATTTTTTTTAATAAAGAATGGTATTTGTTTTATTATAAATGGAAATTTTGGTACATTTGGACAATTAGATTCCGCAACTGGTATTGTAAAAATGAAGCGAAACAATTTTTAAAATTTCTTTTATTCTTGATTCAAAGTATTCTCCCACTGGTTCAATACACATCTTGTAGAGATTCAATAGTGATACAAACGACATATCGAATTCAATTCTCAGTATTGCCTCTAAGCTGTACATTGATACTCTTTAAATTTTCGTCAAAAAAAATTTTACATTTTTGTTTAAACAGGGATCCATAAATGAGGTCACACTGGAAGGAGGGGAGGTGGGGCAGAATTTTGTGACAAAGTGTGACGTAGGGGAGGGGGTTGGAAATCTGCTAAAATTGCGTGACGTCATTTATGGACAGCCCCACAATGTAAAGTTACATGGTACTAAATCTGAAGAATACGGTTAATGACTGGTGTGGTCACCATATAAAAAACTAATTTTATTCTTAATACATTTATTGATATCACAACTCGAATTGCACCCAGGAAAATTCTCTTAATGTTTACCTCACTCTGTATTTCTTTTGTCAAAAATAATTTACTATACTTTAAAGTATTTTGGACAATCGTATGTGATATTTGCTGCAAAAGATACAAAATAAAAATAGCAGAACAAATGGAAGTGCGAGGCCATCCACAGTACATACATTATTGATTTTTGACCATTAGTGATTTTTAACCATTAGTGGTGTTTGGGGGTACTTGGTTGATGTCATACCCCTTCCTGGGACACGACCTCGAGATTCCACTGATACAGTATGGAGAATTTTTATCCAGATTACCGATCAATAAGCTTTAAAAACAATGATCTTTCAAGATTTCAAAATCGGGATATTACAATCTTCTCATCACACAGAGCACGAATTATAAACAAAATTTCATCAGTCTGAAGACAAAAATAAACAGAAAGTACGATAAATTCTTTTTCACTAAAAATTTGGTTACTACAGTCATAGAAACGTTTAAAGTAAAATAAAGGTATATTGGAATGAGTATTTATCACAGCCCAAGACTTGTATGCGACACAATTTATGTGAATGAGGGTTTGGGTAAAATAAAGGTTTGTACTGAATTTATTCCACCAAAACTTACCGAAAATTTAAAATTGATCAGTGCAACATTTTGAAGAGATCAAATAACAGCCCAAAATTTCAGAAATGAATTGTCAATGGTGCCCAGACATGGTGTTCTTAGTATGACTCAAAAGCAGATCCAAGTGGAAATCAAAATAAACTCCTCGTGTGAATAAACACGAAAATTTCCATAAAATCAAGACAATCTTCATTATTTTCTTTAATAGCAGCTATATTATCCCATGTGAGTTCGTCTTAACCCTTAAATGCATGATTTTTAATGATTTAAATACGAAGTGTGTATTTGCAAGTGTTGTGCAAGGCTGTCAAATTTTGACAGTTAAAAAATTGAACTGCTTATCATGAAAGTTTGCGTTCAAAAACTAAGATAGGTATTTTAGCACCTACTAAAAGTAAAAAATACTGTGTTTGAATTACCGTTTAGAAATTATGTAAGGAAGAAAACAGTGATGTACATATAGATCACCATGCATTTAAGGGTTAAATGCCATTTGGAATGTGAGATATTACAAAATAATTTTCATTTAATAAATTATTAGGTTGGTCGAAAAATAATGGCGGTTTTGGGACACAAACTTCAAAGACGTGCAAATTCACAGAAACAAAAGTTTATTAATCAAAGTATGAACCGTTGGCATCAATACATTT
>MQRK01247627.1:111770-124282 GCA_001938485.1 Girardia tigrina
TAATATTATTTAACTATTTTTAGTTATCATTTAGGAATTTTTTTCAAAATTTTTTTTATCAAATTGTATTGTCATCGGAAGCAAGCCTGTATAAAACTTCATTCATGAAAATAAACGAAAAGATTGCTATTTAATACAGTGTATAAATTTGTAGATAATCGTAAGTGGTTTTTTGCAAAAAAAATTAGAAAAAAATATTTTTTTTCAAATTTTTTTTTATCAAATTGTATTGTCATCGGAAGCAAGCCTGTATAAAAAATTCAGCTCATTTGGATGACTGAAAGTGGTCGAAAAATCAATCGCAAGATTTGTTCCAGACAGACAAACAGACAAGAAAGCAAGCTAATAAAAACGTGGTAAAAAAGGAAATTATTTTGTTTAAATTTATTTAACGCAATTTCACGTTTTTTTCAAAAATCAAAATGGATTCAAATAATTCGAACAGTACTGCCTTGACACCTAATCCTGCAAATCAAAGCCCAACAAGAGTTTCATATGCAAAATATCAAATGAAAAACGTCAAAGCTTAATTAGACTCGTCTGTGAACAAGGACAGAGTATATTAGAAGCATCAGAAATCGTTCAAATTAACTATAATTCAGCAAGAGTAATTGTCAATAAATATAACAAGCACAATGTTGTTAACCTCAAAGCAAAAGGTGGTTCAATAAGAACAGTTCTCACAGCGCATAATATAAACAAAATTGAGGAGATCGTTACATTTAACCCAGAGTTTACACTTAAAGAAAATCTTGAGCAAGCAGCTAACAAGTTGTTAATATATTCAACTATTATCATATCATTTTTTTATTTTATACATGTTCAATTTGAATAATAAAATGTTGCGATTCATTGAAAAACAAAATGTTCAAATTGAACGGAAAATGGTATATTATATTCCCAACAATAAATACCCTGCCCAACTAAAAGTCTTTGGTCAGTAGCTTCCATATTTTTAACTGGTCGCAATGAAATCTATAACATTTAAACCCAAATAGAATGCAGAAGACAGGTGAGGCAATGGAAAATTAGTATTGAGTACAGTTCCCTTGAGTTCTTATGACTGCTCTTACCTGATTTGGGATAGAATCGATTTTTTCAGGAGCTGAGGAGGAATATTTGCCCATTCTTCCCGCACCTTAAGTCCCAATTCAGTGGTATTCCGTTGAATCACCTGCCTTTTACGAACGCATCGGTCTACCTCATCCCAAAGGGATTCGATTGGGTGCAAAATATCAATTTAATATGAAAAATTATGGATTTAATGTGAAAAAATGATTTTAAAATACAAATGTTTGCAATTCAGCTTGCCACCAAGGAAGAAGTTTAAATAACTGTGAATAAAAACTTTACCTTTGGAATGTATTTTGCATAATAAATTAAGATTTTTCCATATTAAATTGAGAAATTTTCATTTTAAAATGAAAATTTTTCATATATTAAGTGAATTCGTCAAAAATTGATTAGTTCATAAATTCGCCAATTGCACAAATTCGTTCATAACATATATAAAGAGAAGAGTTGATAATTTCACAAAAATCAAAATATTGCTTAAAAAATTTATATCAAAAGATTTTGTTTTGAAACAAAATTTCGTAAGCGATACCCAAATTGAAAAATTATTTGAAGAATTCTTGCAAGGAAGTGATCAAGAAATGATTATGATAATATTATTTGTTTATGTAGAAAAACGACTAAGAAAAACGTCGTTAATCGTTAACGGCTAAGAAAAAAATGACGATTTCTATCACTTATTTACTAATTATATTTCTAGAAATCATTGAGTATAAATTTGCAAATTTTCGATATCATCTCAATCACTGTTTGTCGGTCAAGCTCAAATTTTACTATGATGATAAAATGCAAAAAAACTGGAAGGGAATCCAAGTAAAGTTGAGCTCAATCTGCATAGCCCGCATTAACAAATCTTCATAAAAATCTTCTTTAAAAACTTTCATAATTGGTATATTCGTTTCTCATTTAAAAAATATATTCATGTTGTTAATTTAATTTCTTTAAACCTTTTTTTCATTTTAAAATTTTATAGAATTATTATAAATATATTATTTTAAATTAATATTTTAAAATGTGTTTATATTTCTTTTGTGTGGAATTGAATCAAACATTTACTTATTTTTTTTAATTTTTGAAATAATACAGTTGCTTCCGGTTATTACAATGTCAGTTGATACAAACTATCGCTTATTACAAACAGCCATGTGTATATATTTGTATAGATACAGTTACTTTCGATTATTGCAAACTCTCTGTTTCCAAGAGATTCTTGATTGAAAATTTAAATTATGCAATCGTTTTGTAGTCAAAAGTTTGGATCATATAAAAAAATGATCCTAAATTTGCAGAAGTAAATGAAATGATCCTTCAAATTACACAAGTAAATAAATTAATCCCAGAATCATTTATTTACTTAATCCAAAAGTTGTATATATCATATATTGTTGTGTATACCATCCTTGCATCACAGACAGCTACAGCATCATCTTCTCACAATGATGAAGAATCAACCGAAGATCTGCAGAAAGAGCCTCAACCACCATTCCCACCAGAAGCTCTACAAATGATGAAACGAATTCGCCTTGGCTTACTATAACGCTCGAGTTCCAAGCAATATTTTGTTACTCTCAACACACTTGAAATATCTTTGACACACATTGCTCTTAATTCTAAACGCCAGTTTACCTTGGATAATTTTATGTTGAAAAAAGCCATATCACTTTCACGCATGTTGTAGATATTATTTTATTTTCAAATGGTACAGAGATAGACTGATAGTAAATCCGTCGAAATTCAACGCATGTTGTAGAATGAAAGTTGATATTATTTTACGTTTTCAAATGGTCTAGCTTTATTTTTTTAAGAAATTTATCATCATTTTTTTCTGGAATTCGCTTAATTGTAAAAACTTTAATTCATCGAGTTTCTATCGGTTATTACAAACTTTCGCCTTGGCAACAGAGAATTTATAATAACCGGTAGTAACTGCATTAAATTTGAACTTTCTAAATAAATTATTTGACGAGATGAATTTTTAACTAACTCCTTATAGTAACTATAAAAAGTAAGTATTATAAATGTTTATTTGTATAATTCATTGCGCATTAACCCATTGATATAACTAAACAATTATTTATTGGTAGGCAGATGACAATTGACTTTCAAATAAATGAGTTTTGTTATCAAAAAACCTCATTTGTCATCAAACTTATTAATAATAAATACATTAAAAGTCATGAGTGATGATAGACTTTTACTTTCAAATGATTGATTGTTAGTATTGGTGTAAACAAAAAACTTGTTAGTAAACAAGTCTAAAATATCGAAATGAAAAACATAAAAAAATAATTATTGAAGAAATAAAAATTACTTCTTTCGCAGTTGTTTCATCATTCTCATCCAAAGCTCGTTTTTTACACGTTTCTAATATATCTTTACATTTTACATAATCCACTATGGCCTTTAGAGGATTGCTATCGACACAGTGTGCCATCGCCAGATTGAAATGGCTTTCGGCAATCGATCGTTCAATTGCAATATCACTTACATTCTTTACTCGTAAATCAAGAGCTCTCTAAACCAATAGAAACTCTTTAATCGATAAATAGCTTAAGTTAGATTACATTGTGTATCATTTTTGTCCAAGTGATGAAAGAATAAAAGCATTTCGAATAAAGATATTTATCAAAGGAGTATGTTTAAATACATATACTTCTAACTCATGTTGAAATTCTAAATAAATTAAAAAACGATTCGCAACAAAATATTCGACAAAAAATTTCTGCCAATAAATAATTTTTCCAACCATCGAATGATGTTTTATACATCGTCCCTTACTGTCATATGTCCAGCATTACTACCCTTACCCAATCGTCCATGCTCTTCAATCAGTTTACAGAGATGACGCGAAGTCTCTCCAGTGTATGTGACATTGCACCGATTGCATGAAAATTGATAAATCATATTGGAATATAACCTCAAAGGACTATGAGATTTATTGGTGAACATATTTTTAATTTTGTAAGATTTAGAAATGATATTAAAATTTATCAATTGATTTTTAAATGGACTATTTAAATGTTTTATAACATTCTGAATGAAGAACAATTAGCGTACATACAATATTTGGTATGAAAAAAATTTTAATGTGAAAACGGCCGATAATTTGAAAACCGAATTAGTATTCTTTATGACTTGAATTTAATTTTGTTAAAGATTAAAAAAAGTATTCGGATTCAAATCGGAATAGTTTTAATACGATGTTGACTTACCTGATGGCAATGTCTCTGCTACCACTGTACGATCTTCGGAGTAACCTGGAGATCGGATGGAGCAACAGTTATATTAAATGATTTCAAATAATTTGATTGAAATAAAATGTAGGGCATCTTCAAATTTCGAAATAAACTTCTAACAGTTGTAGTTTCGGTATAAAGCGTATTTGATTATTAAAAGTTGATACGCATGAAAATATTTAAAATAAAAATATTCAGAAAATAAAACGTCTAGACATTTTTAACGCTATATTACTTTCACTTTTCTGATTGTGTGCTATAAATCTTTAAAACACCATTAAACTTTTCTCTGTCGGCATTTGCTGAAAATCTGTACGTTTATTCGTCTTCAATTTTATTTTATTAATCACAAACAAAATTACTAATTGAAAACAAATTGACGCCATATATGTTTTTGATATATTTTTTGATAATATATAAAGAATGTATAATATTTATGTAAAGAATTCGATGTTGAAGTCAACAAATAATATTTTAAATTTACAAATTATATGTAATTTTAAATTTAGAATGTTTTGCAATAAATCACATTCTCCATTATACTTGTGTTCGGGCATTGTTTATCAATACACGTAATGGATGCAATGCCACATTCATCGGAGAGACTGCCCGTCATCTCTGTAAGAGACCAAGAACACAGTCAAAAGGGGAAATAGTAATATTGCTGAGCATAGAAAATGTGTTACTATAATATGAACTTAAATGATTTAAAGATTTTGTGCGAGTATTTTAAAATTATTGGGAGAGTGTCATGTGAAGCATTGTTGATAAGATCATGTGATCAATGCTCAAACAGCCCTTTCAACTAATTTGTTAAGAGTTTTCTATTAGACTTACGTATGTGGTTGTATAATCGTTCATTTTTTATATAAAAGCAATAAAAAGGAACATAATCAGTGATCTGATGATGACGGTTAAACCGTCGAAATATTTTATCAACGAAAAGTGCACGTGAGGTAAAAAGAGTATTAAACTCTAAAATGGCCTCAGGAAATTGAAAGTGAAAAGCAGTTGATGAAAGAGCGTATCGCTCGTGATATGCTCTGGTTATTTGGAAGCCAAGAGGATCTTGTCGATTATCAGGAATGCTTGAATGTGAGAGGAATTGTCGACACTGACGAGGAATTCAAACACCAGATCAAAGAAAAAAAGAAAGTGTTTGAAAAACTGACAGAAGTGATTTTACAAGGAAAAGAGTATCCGAAAATGCTCCAATCGCGTATCAAAAGAGTGCAATGCACGTATCCTTCTTTTTTAAAAGCTTTTGCGGAACAGAATGAACTAAAAAGACACAAAAACGTACACACGGTCACGACGCCGTAGCGTCAAAATGGTGTCAAACCTTTCCAGTGTCCCATGTAAAATTGTCACAAAACAGATAAAGCGGATGGATGAATAAAGCGATATTTATTGATCGATCACCTAACCCAAGGCAGTACCAGTGGTACTAGTGCTTCACAAAATAATGCAGACGAAGGATGTACAAAATCTTCGAACCCGATCGCGATGCATGAAGTGTCAGTGTTCCTCGATGGTACCGCGGAGACGGATTCAGATGTGATTCCAAGGGTGGTTCTCGGTTAAGTAATACAAATGATGTGGGGATATTTCGGAGTCCCTTTACTCATTGTACGAAATGTGTTTACACAGCCAAAGCTCTACAGAAACACGGAACGAGGGATTATGACTGGCCCTTTCTGACTGGGAAACCGAAGCGTGCCCGTGCACTGAAAGCTCACATTCTCGCATCTAAAGCCGTGCGAGAAAGTCAGTAGGCTCTATATTGTCTATTTATGGCTTCTACCCGATACACTGTCTATGATTCACTACCCTGTACGCCAATTCTAGTACAGTAGTCTACGATACTCAGTTATCCGTCCAGTCGGGGGGAAAAAATCAGCAAATATATTTTTAATGGCGTTCATTTGTTTTTAATAAAAAATCACTCTTTAAGTTTATTTTTCCTTACTAATTGATTAATAATTTAATAACAATCGTTTGTTTTGTTTTGTTTAAATTATTCTTTCAGACATTTTAATTCAGAAATGAGTTAGTAATCACGTTCGATGTGGTGTGAATTCCACCCTGCTTTTCAGTTATGATTAAATTGATTATGTTCAAATTTAAAAAGAAAAATGACATCACTGAAAATGGAGCTGCTAAATACAAAGTAAAATAAATAATTTAAAAATCGGATGTGTTTATTTCAAATCATCTAAACTCCTAAACATACTGAAATACTGCATACAAAAATGATTTTAAGAAATTTTAATAGTTTATATAAATAATCAAATTAATCAATATAGTTACCGTGAACTCTCCAATTGCTTCTGAGATAACGCACTCCTCCATATAGATATTACCAACGATATCGCAACAATCTGCAAGTTTTAATTCAATATCTTTTCGATTTGTCTCGGTGCTTGCTTTCAAACGACGCTCCAAAATTAATTTAGCACATTCAATTGTTTCATAAGCTAATTGTAAATAGGTGAGGTTTTCTCGTTTGCTCGGTTCAGTGGTCTCGTCCACATCATCACTCTCATCATTTTCATTTGTGTCTTCGTGCTCATCATTTTCATTTGAGTTTTCTTGCTCATCATTTTCCTTTGATTTTTCTTGCTCATCATTTTCCTTTGATTTTTCTTGTTCATCATTTTCCTTTGATTTTTCTTGTTCATCATTTTCCTTTGAGTATTCTTGTTCATCATTTTCACTTGATTTTTCTTGCTCATCATTTTCCTTTGAGTCTTCTTGATTATCAATTTTCATTGAGTTTTCTTGCTCGTCATTATCCTTGGAGTCTCCTTGCTCGCCATCTTTTTTGTTTTCTTCACTAGTTTTTTCTTCGTCATTTCCTTCTTTTTCGACTGAAATTTGATAACATTTAAAAATTAAGTCATATTACAATCATGAAGATTTTGCCAATTTTCCCATAAAACAAGAAAGATTTCTTAGAAAGTTCTGGTCTCATATTATAAATGCAGCATAAACAGTTGTGAATACAATGTTTAATACTTGGTCGATATATCATGTGTGTCTATGGTTAAAATTTTGGTTTCCAAATATTTAGGAGTTCCCGAAATAATAAATTGTCCAAAAAATTATTTATTTTTGGTGCAGGTATAATGAAATTGAAATTGTTGAAATTAAATGTTAAATTTTATTTTTTTAAATTTTAACATTTCCAAAACGTGTTTTTTTTATTTTCTGGGTAAAAGTGCAATTTTTTAATCATACATGTGAGGAATGTTTTGAATTGTGTGTTGATATTGTGCATGTTGTATGTTGATTCGGATTGTACCTCTCCTACACAGATGGATGATTGATATTTTCTTTGATGCCTACTAATTAATAATTTAATTTAATTTTAAAGTAAAAAGATTTTAAATAATTTCTGAATGTATTATTTATTTTTTAATGTAATTTAAAATATTAATATATTAATTTAATATGTTCTTTTTTAAAAATGTTTAGATTTAATTCCAACCAATTAGATTCTTTATAATTAATAATTTTTATTAACAGATTTTCATTTATTGAAAATAATTAGTTTGAACTCAGAAATATATTGATCAAGAGAGATGTCAAATAGTGAATGCGTTTGTGATATTAATAAATGTTGTAAACCTCATATTGATGTTGTTAATAATACAAAAATTACTTAATTGAAATTTAATTAATAAAAAGTAAAAATCTTCGTTTTAAACACAAATATTAATTTGAAATATGCCCTATGTTACGAAAAGTAGAAACAAACGACATACTTTGAAGTTCAAACTTAATGACGTTCAATACGTTAACTCTGCAGAGCATTTCTAAAGGTACAAAGTCGGAATTTCATGATTGAAGTATTGAAAAGATGTTGTTAATTTAAATATTTTTAAATTTATAAAATATATTAGACATAACTGGAAAAATATTGAATAAATTTTTAAACATTTATTTACAACTGAAATCAAGGTACAAATAATTTCTAAAGTCGAATATTTTGTAAAAGTCAGAAGTTAATGATATATACATATATTTTCCTTAAGATTAGATTACTTAAAAAAATTTAAATATTTCTCCTGGTATACTTATAATATTTTATTTATACTTATATTTACTTGGACCGCTACGGAACGAAAACGACATCTACTTTGAAGTTCAAATTTAATGATGTTCAATACGCCAATTCTGTATGACATTTTCAAAAGCAAAAAAATGCATTTTATGATGGAAGAATCAAAAAGATGTTAAGAAATCAAGGCTCAACAAGAAACCGAAAGTTGTTAATCGTGTGCGTCTAAAATATCTAAAATAAATTTAATTTTTTTTATAAATTATTTGTCGAATTGAAAATTTTTTAATTTATCTTTAAAAATTTATTATGAAAAAATAAATTAAATAGGAAAAAAATCTTAATTTATTATGCAAAATAGACTCCAGGTGTAAAATTTTTATTTATAGTTAATAAAACTTCTTCCTTGATGACAAGCTGAATTGCAAACGTTTGTATTTTAAAAGCATTTTATTATAGTAAATTGATATTTATCATATTAAATTGATATTTTTCACATTAAACCAATATTTTTTTTCAAATTAAATTGATTTTTTCATATTGGATCGATATTTTTAATAGTAAATCGATGATATTTCACATTTACATTGATTTTTTTATACTAGATATTATTATTAATTTCATAATTTAATGAAAAAAATTTAAAAATTGCACAATTCACGAATTCGGGATAATACACACACACACATATATATATCCTTGGAATTTAGAAACCTATTTTTGAAGTCTCAATTTTTTTACTCAATCGATTTTCTTCAAACTTTGAAATTATTATAGTTCGAGAACTCCGAATTTTCCCATTTTGGGATCTTAAACAGTTATACTGTTATACTGCCCCACACGTATTATGTAATTTGTGAAGATATAAAAAAAATAATTAATTATTATTAATCAATTAATTAATTATTGATTGATTGAAATTCAATCAAATCAAATTTAATTAAATCAGTTTGAATCAATTAAATCAAATTTAATCATTTATTTGTTAAATAATTAATTTATTTATTCAATCATTGAATAAATAAATTAGTGAATCAATAAATCAATTATAACATAAACGAATAAAAAGTAAAGAATAAATTAATTATTGAAGGATTATTAAATAAATAGATTTAATTAAATTTATTAAATAAAAAATAAATTATTTAAAAAATAAATAATTAAATAAAAGAATAATTGTACAATTAAATAAATAATTAAATGAATAAATCTTCACGGATTACATAATATGTGGGGGGGGCAGTATAACAGTCGTTCCCATTTAATTTTTTTTTTGATTTACAAGTTCTAATGACTAGAGTCGATTGTTTAGTTGTCTTCCGATGCATTTCACGATAATTTGAAATATATAATGATATCCGCATGGAATAAATTGTTGCGCAATGCCACCAGCACCCGCAGTTTTTGAAATGTTCTCATTTTTATTTTTTCCAAGTAAAAATGCTAATTTGTAAATGACGGTTAATCAGGCGTGTATATAATAAAAATAGGTTACATGAAGTGTGTGATGAGTGATATTTTGTGTTTCATGTGTGCTGGGGTCACTTATTGTTTCCATGTATATTTTTACAATGTTAAATGAATTAATTACAGCTAAAATAAGTTACAACTTTCATCTCTTATTTCATTGGCTCATGAGTTCGGAAAGCGCAAATTTTTCCTTTTTGTTCTTAAATAATGAAAAATCACCGCGGAGTAAAATCGATTCAATTAAAAAATATTTTATTAAATTTTCTCAAAAATTCAAAAAATAAAATGCATTTTAAATTAGAAATCAAATGATTAAAAAATCTTTTAAAAATTCAAAAAAATAGTAAAAATGAAATTAATTTTCTTCTTATCGATTGACGATGGAAATTAGCGAAAATATCAAAAAAACAATTGTCACCTGCGACGGCATCGTTCAGCAATTCTGTGTCTTCCTTGCTATACATATAATACCCCTTGCCGAGATAATAATACGGCTCAAACATTTCATCGCTGAGATTCCCATTTTTTAATTCCCTGAAGCAAACAAAGAGCTAATCATTTTTCAAATTTACTAATAATCATTACAGCATTTTACAGGCCTTCGATAAACACTCGAGAGCATTCGAGTAGTCACCGACAATGAATAATTTCTTTCCTTGAATAAAAATCTCTTCACCGGTTAATTCAACGGATTCCGATTCTCGTTTACGAACGTTGATTTTCGACATTATCTTTGAATTCAAATAAATCAATCTGTGTAGTTATTAAAACAACTGATTTTTTATCAATTAAAAGAAATTCTGTTAAGTTTTGTTTAGAAATTGAAATTATTTTTCTGTTTTGAATTTTTATTATGATGTTATAGGGTTTTTAATTAATTTAATTACAGTATTAAACGATAAACAAAATTATTAAAAAATTACACAAAAACGATAAAATTGACAAAATTATAATTTATATATATATCATCATTAAAATTATAAAAATGATTTCGAAAAATCCGAATTTAAATCAAAATTTTCAAATCTTAAGAGAAAATCTAAATCAAAAATCGTTAATAAAAGTAAAAAACCCAAATCAAAATAAAAATCTCAATTTTAAATGAAAAGTACTCTCTCATATTCTCTCGAGAAGTACTCATAATCTCGAGTATTCAAATAATTTTAAATAAAAAAAATTGAAAATATTTTTATTATCATTTTAAAATTTTTGAAGAAATAACAAATTTTTAAAATAATATACAGTGTGTTTGTCTTTGATTTTAAAAATTAAATTTAAATATCTTTGTTAAATTAAAATAGATTTATGCGAAGTATAATTGTTGGTGTATCTCGGTCAGGGGTCCCCAACCTTTTTAACTCGTCGACCCCTTTATGACCTAATTATCTTATCCTCGACCCCTACCTAAGTTTAATGAAAACATTAACTATTTTTGAAATAATTTAATATACTTTTCGATTTAAATAATCAAAAAAACTTTACTGACATAGAAATATTTATTTTTTAAAACATTAATGAGATGGTTGTGGTTGATGATCAGCGGCAAGACTATTGATATTAGGTTGAAAATTAGTGAGCTTAAGTCTTAAATCACCACGGTTTTCCAGGTTTAATCTATTCCTCTGTTTTGTCAAAATTGTATTAGCATGGCTAAAACCAGCTTCAACCATATACGATGTTGGGAATGAAAGTAAGAAAGGCTCAGCTGCAGCCCTGAGCTTGGGATACTTTGTAGCAATATTGATGTTCCTCCAATATCCACTGATGTCTCCTCCTTTAAATAAGACTTTAGCTTCGAGATCTACACTCATTTCAATAAGTTCATCTTCCAGGTCACATTCATTACATTCATCATTTATTTTCGCATCAAATGGAGTAACAAACCATTCTGGAACATGCATATTCTCCAAATCTTCGAAACGCTTTTTGAAATCTTCTAATAACTGATCCAGATGTTTAATAAATATCTCCAACTCACAGTCTGCAATGTTGTCTGATTCTTTCAGTATTTGCAAGTTTGGAAAATATTTGAAATCCTTACGTGTTAATGATGACTTGAATAGTTCCAATTTTACTTGAAAGCTCATTATCATTGTACGGGCTTGAATAATTGTAATATTTTTTCCTTGCAAACGCTTCTGTATTTCATTGAATTTTGAATAAATGTCTGCTAAGTAGAACAGGTGATGTTTGTATAGTTTTAACTCGTTACATAATGATCGATCCAAATTCCATAGAAATTCTTCAGATGAATTGTACAAGTTAACAAGCCTTTGCAAACTATCGCCCCTTGACAACCATCTTACCTCGGTGTGCAAAAGCAATTGGTTGAAAGTTTCATCGTTTTCCTCACATAAATTTGCAAACAGTCATGAATTGAGAGGAGAAGTTTTGATTTTATTAATTAATCTGATACACACTTTTAGAGCTTCATGTAGTTCTCCACTCAGTTTTTTTAGCTACAAGTTGTTACCTGTGTAAGACACAGTGAAAAATGCGTACTGTAGGAACCTTTTCCTTGAGAAAGACAGAAAATCCTCTATAGTGGCTCACCATAGCCGGTGCACCATCAGTAGCTACTGCAGTAATATTTTCAAGAGGAACATTGTGCTTGTTCAGATAATCTTTTAAGCATAAAAAATTGTCTCACCTTTTGAATCTGCCTTAAG
>MQRK01247632.1:16514-29383 GCA_001938485.1 Girardia tigrina
ATTTTTAAAAATATTTAACAAGCAAATTAATATAAAAATATTTTACCCTTTAAATTAAAAAATAATAAACTATTCAGGCGAGATAAAAAATTAAAATTAACCCCTCATAACCATTATTAAACTTTTTATTTGATTTTATTTTTGTAAAAAACAGAGCAAATGCCAGAAATTTATCGCGAATTCTTTGGAGATTGCATTACAAAATGATTATCCCACATTCGGTCAATTGGTGTACGCTTATTCAAGTCCTCTTATTATTTTGGTTGGAATTATCAGTAACATTCTCTCTTTGATCGTTATTAAATCTTTGTCATCATCAAGAAAAAACACCAAGACTAGCTCATGTTCTTATTGCTTGGCCGCCCTCTCTGTTTCGGATTTATTGGTTATTCTCTTTCATTTGACGATAGAATGGAAAAACAATGGAATGAAAATTATATTTCCTCAAATGGAGTTCGTCTCCACAAGCATCAATTTTCCGGGAATTTGCCACTTCTATCTCTTTGTCAGTTACTTTTTTCGATTAACATCAGTTTGGTTTCTCATATTATTCAATACTGAAAGATATATTGGTTGGTAATTCAATTTTTTACTATTAAAATTGTTTGATTGCCTGTTTATAGATAAAATTATTTCAGAAAACATAATAGGATAAATGTATGAGTAAATAAATATAAGTATTCTAAAGTATTTGAATAACAAAGGTGGGACATACTGAAATAGGCTAGACACCAAGTCGAATGTGCTCAAAGTAATGAAAATTATTTAATGTTCGAAAGTTTTATATTAATTCCACTCTCATTATCAAAATTAACCGAAGCGGCTAAATCCACAAATTATGTGTTGCATTCAATAAGTTCCCGACCTAAGGTAAAAAAATGTAATAGCAAAATTTAGTTTTTTTGTATGATTAAATAAATTAATATAGGTTTTAATTTTATTAATTGTTTTATCAAAAGCATTGAAATTTCATTGCAACATTTTGAATTTTTGTCAGTACGATGATTTCGGAAGTTTAAAATCGCAGCGTTATCAAGTCTTTTTGCATTTGAGAAGACAAGACGTAAAATCTACAACGTTTTGCATTCAGCTTACTAACATGAATCACCAACCCTGACAACTGTTAAATATTATATCAAAAATTTTAAAGGTGGTCACATATCCATTTTTGATCAAGAAAAATCATGTCAACGACAACAATTTTTGACACAGGTGATGAAAATTTGCAGAAGATGGTCCAAGAAGAGCGTCGAAATGCTGTCAATGAAGCTTAACATCAGTGTTGGTACTATACTGGATATCAATGATATCCATGGATATCAAAATGATGAGAAACTTCTTGGAATGCTGTTAGAACAACTTGAACCTATGGGAGCAGCATGGTGAGACTTTCTTGACAAATTTAATTACGTAGGATGAAAAGTCACTCAGTATGTATTTATCGGAAACAAAGTGTGAGTCAGGGACAAGTCCATGGATGAGCGATGATCATTTCCAATTTCTTGGACCAGATAAAAGCATCACGATCAATGTTACACAATACAGCCAACTCTTGGCAGCTGTCAGAAATATAAGGTAGAAGCAGAAGAATAGGCTACTGTGGTTTCTCCATGACGATTCGCCAGAGCATACAGCGGGTATTTCTCTGGCCCCAATTGAAGGTGCTGGATTAGTGTTTGTAGATCATCCACCGTAAGGCTTAGATTTTGGGTCAAGCGATTTTTACCTCTTCAGAAACCTAGAAGCATTTGAGAGGCACTCAGTTAAGATTTAAAGACGATTTGATGGTTGCCGTAGAGGATTTCTATTGATACATTATCAATATTGATATACTATTATCAATACTGTTTAAACAAAAGATAAAATGTAAATTTGACTGCAAATCTTATGTTCTCGTCATAAAATGTCCTATTGGTGCGAGGTGAATAAAAAAATGTTTAAATTCTAGGAATAAATTAAGTTTTCACATGAGGGTGAGTAATCAATTTGAATAGAATTGTGTAAGTTTTGTTTCGTAAATCAAATTTTTGAGTCAAATTTTGTATCAATCTAGAAAGCGTGAGTAATAATTAAATTATTTATAACACTTGTAAGGAATAGTAGCTATATTTTAATATAGATATTTTAATTTCAATATATTTTAAAGTCATAATTACAAAAAACAATAAATACACATTAAAAACACGCTTATTAAAATTCTATATATATTTATTATATAGATATTTATAATACGGTTAAATTTAAAAAATTGTAAAATTAAAACTCTTAAAAAAGAATTTTGTTTAAATATTCAAAAATTTAAAAAAAAGCACATTTTTTAATAGAATAAATTTTATTTTGATCAGGTTTGCTCTGCAAACAGCTTTTCTAACAACACTAATGATTTAAAATTTATAGAAAAAGAGTTATTTAGCAAATCAAAAAATAAAACATTTTATTTTAGCAAAAATTTTTTGAAAATCAATAAAAATGATAAAAAAAACAATTCAACAAATTCCGAAATTTTTAATAATAAAATGTTGCTATTAAATTTGAACACATCACATTCTATCAGGTTTAGAATTAGGACCCATGAGATCATCGATTCAACGAATAACGTTTTATGAGTACGAATGTAAATAAGAGGTTTGAAGTGATCGATTGCAGTTTAGATCAACTTGAAAGAACTTATAGTCAGTTATTAATTTTATATTTTAATTTCCTTGTTTAAATTAACAAAAATAAAAAAAACGATTATAAGGTTCCTTAAATCATTGAAAAAAGAATTTGGTTTATGGAAATGTAATGCAGAACATTTTTAAAATGCTATTATTTTTTAATTTCAAGGGAATTCTAATATTGTCGGTTAGATGAAATTTTAGAGTAGAAGTAGATTTTTCTTTTGGAATTTCTTCAGGTTTGACTGGTAAAATTATAGTTTCGAGCTCCGAAGTTAAAAACCGAACGGCCGCGTTAGTATTTATATAAGTGACCGAGAGGGAATTTGCGGGGTCATTGACTATTTAGGCCAAGTCAGACAAGCATGTCTACAAAAGGTACAATGAAAACCTGTAATACCTGTCCCATAGTCAGATGGTTGGCGACTAATCTGGATCCCTCGCTCAGAGCAATCTGGATGAAGACGTTTTGTGGACACCTAGAGGATGAAAAACAAAACCTAACATAGGGTGGATGAGCTTCTTCGAGCCAACGGCCATCCATACTGCAAGAGCAGATAGGCGCCACCATGTCACTTGCCTATTGTCATACTCAAAACATGCAAAAACCAAGCCATAAGACTTGTGCATAATTGATTGCACTCAAGGTCCAAATAAAATGTTAGCAGATAAATAAATTTTTATAATAAATATTGTCTTGAAATTTTTTGTTAAACGAAGGATTCACATCTTCCTTAAACGGAAGACAATCATAGCAATCAAAATTTGTTTTGAGATTTTTTTGTAATTATCAAACAGAGATTTGTACTTTTTACTTATTACATGAAAGAATACACAACCGAAATTATTTTTTATTAAAATATTACTTAGTATTTAAAAAAAAACAATGTCACGTAAAGTCAAGACATTTATTAACTATAGCATTTTTACTTATTATTAACACTCCATAAGAATATTTGTTTCTTTAGAAATTAAATTTTTTAATTTTAATTATTACTATGTCAGTCATTCGCAAGAAATTATCTAAAATATTTGACACCCAGCAAAGCTTAATGCTTCTTTTCAAAGCTTCATATAAATTATTAGGTATATCAATATTTGAATTCATCATAGCACAGTTCTGTCTTCAAGTATGTCTGGCTTTATGTCGTTTACTGCATGGAGCGGAAGCCGTGTCTCCTTATTTTAGACTTTCCCATGGTCTGCAACTTCTCATCCGTATCGATCTCGTCCTTATTGATTACGCCAGTGGCCATGATCCTCATCCGGTCCTCTGGAATCAGATTATTGATGAACCAAATTTGATTTCGTTTTGAGGAATGAAATTCTTCTTCCATCTTGGTCTTCAGTTGATCTAATGAATTTCTCAGAAATATCTTAATTTCGATCGATTTATTCTCAATGACACTCAGATGGTCTTTATCCAAAACAACCGCATAAAATTTTATTTCTGCGTCTCCCCTTTTGCGAATCAAATCTACTAACAAATTAACAAACTGGAATTCATTTAAATCGGGCAGGAAATAAACAATTTGTTTCGAATATTTTTCGAGATATTTCAACACATTCGATAAATTGTTCAATTTAACAACTGTTAGTTTATTTTCCGTTGGTTTTTGTTTAGGATTTATTTTACCACTTATTAATGATTTTTTCGAAAATATATTCAACTGAGAATTGTTCAATAAAATATAATCTAATTCGTTTTTGAAATCACCGAATGTGTACATTAAAGAAATAATGTTATTCGTGTTATTTTAAAGAATTCAATTAAATTCAACGCTGATTTATTGAGATACTTTTAAACAAACTCTTGAAAGTTTTTATTTGGTTGAACAAAGACTTTATTTAAATTTTTTGAAACCGAAATTTTTTTTATTGTGATTACAATTTACAAAAACAAATACCTTAACACACACACATTCAACCTTCCAATTAAATCAAAAACTTTCACATTCACACACAAATTATCAACAACTTACAGTCACTTATTCACACTCCCTCCGTACCATTGGACAGAAACACACACATATACTAACACAATTCATTCCTTTAAAATTACATAATCACACTCATTTTACACACATTCGCAATCACAAACATGCAATTAAAAGTGGCTCACCATTTGATTAATTATCAATCACGATTGATTTGAAAATGAGATTGAATTATTTATTCGAAATTGGAACTCTTTGTGTAAATGAACCAACGAGATAAAATCAGATTGGAATTATTTGAATTTACCGAATTTACATTTCGAGAGGAATTGAATTGAATTGACGTGATGTATTAAAGCTTTGGAAAGAGATTTAATTTGGTTTTTTTTGCGAAATAGAATTGTTGGAATCCGACAAAAAAAACTCAAATGTCATTATCGTTATTTAATTTAATTATTTTATATTTAATTATTTTTTTTATTTAATTTATTTATTTTATTTAATTAATTTATTTAATTATTTTAATTTATTAATTTAATTATATATATTATTTATATTTTCCTGAAACTGAGCAAATGTTCGGTCAAATCGGTAATTTTCCGCTCCACTGCAATTAAAGATATATTTCTCCGTTTTTTAATGTCTTTCGATACTTTACCCATACAATCTAGTTGATTATTGTTTCATCAATATAATGTAATATCTGCTTTTTCTAATTTCAAGTCTCTTCATTTCTCAAAAAATTTCCTATTAATTACATTTACTTTTGCATCTGTATCTAATTAACAATCATCCATGATAATTTGAATCCTCAATTTTGAACTCGGTCAGTTCTGAAATATTTAAATATATCATGAAATGTTTTTTGCTTTGGATTTCTATTGACAAAATTCTGGTTTCTTCTTTGGTTCTTGTTTCTTCAATGTATCCCACTAATTTTTCTCTGAACTTGTCTCCCCGATATAACTCTCGATGAACAGTAGTCTATGGAAAAGGTTTCTTTAAAGCAGAAAATGCCTGTTAAACAATCAATTTTTCAGTTTATTTATTTAAAAAATTTAAATATTTTTAATTTCAATATTTTACTGTTGAAAAAAAACAAAATTCAAAAATTTGGATTAACTATAATATTTTAAATTTTAAAAAAATACATATGAGTATTTATATTTATTCAGTTTTTAAACTTTATTCACTAGCTATCTATAAAAACTGAATCTTTTCCCATTTCTCATAATCAACCGAAAAGTAGATGCACGTACATCTTAATGAAAATCTATTTTCGAAAAAAATTTTTATATTATTTGCATTCAAAAACGTCTGATAAAAAAGTCAGTTTTTTACATGACTTGAAAGTGCATCAACTTTAAATTATAAGTATTTGATAAAAAAATTTTTTAATGGAAAAAGAATTTTTTTAATTTGATGATAATATCAAATGAATAAATTAATTGATACACCCAAAAATTTGATACATTTGATACATGTTTCAAACATTTAGAATATTTCACATTATTTCTTTATACCTTCTTTCATAGTATTGTTATTGTAGTATTCAAGTTGGTACTTTAATAATGGTAAATCGCGTGGGCCTTTGCGGAAAGTTCGCTGCCCAATATGGCCGGGAATTCAAAAAGAACGACTGTGATATTGATTGAATTAGGCAATCTCGGCAGCCAATCAGAATATAATTGCGGCCCTTAGACCCCACAGCAAGTCTCCTGCTCAACGCGCTCCTGACTACACGACTCACTGGCTTCAGCGAACTGACATCTCGTTCAAGAGGTCATGGTCGACTTATCCATAAATCCCTTGCTAGCAAGGCACACAGCTCAAGCAAGGGGGAAAACCATAAGAAATAACTCCTCCAAATCTGCTCCCGATCAGAGTAACGAAAAAGTATTCCAGCTTTATTGGCCACCCCAGTGACTAGTCACCTTTTTACCTCACATTAGGATCGATTCCCGATCCTCATTGTCCGGTCTCTTCCTTCATAAAAGCTTGTAACGAGAGGCAGTGGATGTATCACATTAAGTTCCCCAAATGGTTCTCATTAACCACTAAACTGCACAAGTCACCAAGCTCGGCCCGACTCGTCGGTCTCAGCAAATGGTAGCCTCGTTTTTCGATACCCACCAATCGGATACCTCCCAAATCCATCTCTTGATTACCTGAGTGTCCATAATGTCCATAATCATCAACATGTCGCCTTTAATCATCGCTCGCTCGCTCCTTCAACTTCTCCATCAGTCTCCACCAGGCAGCTAGCACAAACATCCCCCGGTGCCCGTCATTTACCCAGAATCGCCTAGATATCGCTCGAATTACTATACCACTCATCGGTGAGAGCCTCGTACATCCGGAACGCATTTGCAATTGATCTGAACACCCAATTGAAACACCAGTAATTAATCAACTAATTCTTTTCAATCACCCGAGCGCCAAAGTGACCCGCTTCTCGATCGACTGCTCTTCGTTCTTCCCCACGAAGACCTTCTGCACCCAAACCAAATCGTGCTGATAAGCATCCTCAATTTTGTCAGTTTCCGCCTCGACCTCGAACATAATCTCCCCGGTTATAGTCGTGTTCCAAGTGCTTTAATCGCGCACAACCGTAGTCCGAGTCCCAGCCGGCCGAGCACGAGCATCGTAAACGGCCTCCGTTTACGCTCTTGGCCACGAACGGCCATCGAGATCCTCCCCCGAGAACAGAACACTCGCGTCCCGGAACTCGCACTTTGCATTTTCTTTCCTCAACACTTGAGTCCGTCGCGAAGCGTCCTGTTGTCCCTGACCATGATCGTGCAATCCTTCCTGACCTTCTTCATCGCCTCCGAGATTGCCACTTGCACGATCTCCTCGGACGTTAACACCGGCTTCTACATTGCTTTTTAGCGCTGATCACTGTCAATATTGATTGTTGTCGTGATAGCTCGTAACAGTAACGCAATGAGCAATGCCATGAACATTTATTTTTTATTCTAAAACAAACACCGGTTTCGGTGTATTAAGATTCATTACATTTCGATTAAATGATTTTCACTTGCAGATGAGCGATATACATCGAGCATTGAATAAAGAAATTTAAATTCTGTTAAAAACATTGTGATCCGTTTTTGTATGCTGTGTAGGGAAATTTTTTGGTAAATGTGCAATGAGCTTTTCACATAAAAAATAAAGTAAAGTTGAATTTAAAGTTAAAACTCTATATCTCTTGAATACTTTATATCAAATACTATGCAAATTTATTCATTAGAGTAACTAAAGTTGTGAAGATTTTGTGTAACTCTTAAATTTTTGAATTAAAAATAAAAAAGCAATTTAAAAAGAATATGAAATTATAAAAGTAAAATATAAAAATTTATTGTAAAATAAGTAAAGGCAATAAAATGTGGTATAAAGTTACAATAATAATAATAATTAGAAATAAATATGTTAGAACCTAAATCTATTTCTTTTGCAAAATAATAATATTAAACATTAGAAAAATTACAGAAAAAGAAAATCCGATACCGAAATATTCAATTGTATATACAATTTGGTTATGCCCAAAAATCTGATCTTTAAAATCTAATTTCTGGAGGAAAATAAGGTACATGAAGCTTTTCCTTTTCCATTTAAAAAATTTCTTCAGCAATCATTTTTGTGTAATTCTTTTTTGAGTTATTATTATTATTATTATCATTATAACCTACATATCATGATTTTTAAAAATAATTTCTTTTTTTAAAGCGATTCATAATGAAACCAGGTATTACCTGAGAGATATTGCTTTTAATCTTAAGTACTGATTTAAAAGAATCTAAAAATCTAATTTGGATCAATAAATTTTATAAAATATTTTTATAGTTTTGATTTTATTTATTATTTGTAAGATATCATATAAATATAAAAATGATTTTAATTTATAATGTATATTTTATCCCTATAATTAGAAGACTTTTTTAAAAAAAGTTTTTAAGAATCAGCAGATTCTACTAATAAGTACCCATGAATTCGATAATGATTTTTAATCAATAAATTTCTCACATTAGTCATTTTTTTTCATTATTAATAATACACTTATCATCACGAGGACGAATTTTCCGACACTCTTATTTGATACCCAGCTGAAGCATTTTCAAGTATTCTCTCTCGGCCTCGACTACCTCTTTCAATCGCTCAGATATGGTTCCTTTTATCAGGTGTTTAAATTCCTCATCGTTGTCGTGAATTCCTCTTTTGTTTAGACATTCCTTGTATTCTGCCGGATCGTTGAATGTCCAGAGCACATCGCGAGCAATGCGCTCTCTCAACAGTTGCTTTTGAGGTCATCTTAGAATTCTTCAAACCTTAGTAAAACATTTTTGTGAATTGTATTCATAGAATGCTATTCGTCTTTTGACCAGAATCACTCTTGCCCAAGTCAGTCACATCGTCATGTCTTTATTCGGGATCAGGTCGAGTTTGGTATTCTTGAGAGCCATCCTTGTGCAGCAATTATAGAAAGCTTGTAACCGTTCAACGTCCTTCTCTGGCATTGTCCAGAACTCACTACCATAACAGACTGCAGGGAAAGTCCTAGCCTCAATCAGTTTTCTCTTCTATACTATTGTGACGCAGTTAGTCTGAATTGCAGGTTACAATTCTTTAAGTTACAGCATTCTATTTCGTATTCGTTTATTAATATCCCTGTATTTTATGACTTTCTCACTGAAAAAATTCTGCTTTTTACTTGTTAATTGAATTATATTCAGTTTAATGAACTATAATTTTCAACAATGTTACTTTTAAAAATTTCCATATCAATTTACTTAATTATGTTATTAAAATATTTTGCAAATGTCAAAACTTCCAGACCCACGCTTTAGCATTTTAATTATTAAAAATACTTTAATATCTATATATGAATTTTCATTTCACTTTTTATTAGGGATGCACCGGAGGGCAAAATTGGTCTCCGACTGGAGCCGGAGGCGGAGAGAAACTTTGAAGCAATATATTGATATTTTCTATGAATGTTTTTTAAATTATTTGTTTTTAAGTCATTTATTTTCAATCAGATTATCTCATCCTCCACCAACTGATATCCTAGTACAAAGTATCTTTTATGGATAAGTGACTTCATGTTATATGGATATATCTCCAATTATTATTGAAGATGAAATTATCTTGAATAAATGAGCCTAAAATTACTGTTAGGATTTAAATACTGCAGAAAACGGTCATTACGATCAATCGCCAGTGTGTGTCTTCCTTTTCATCCATATAAGCGATTGATAGCTTGACTTTTCAATCAATCCATGCAATCCATTATCAACCACTGTGAGGAATGTTTTGAATTGTGTATTGATGCTGTGCATGTTATGTCTTAATTCGGATTGTGCCTCTCCTACCAAGATGGATGATTGGTATTTTCTTTGATTCCCACTAATTAAAAATAATTTAATTTAATTTTAAATTAAAAAGATATAAAATAATTTTTGAATGTATTATTTAATTTTTAATATAATTTAAAATTTTAATATTTTAATTTAATATGTACTTTTTTTTAAAATGTTTAGATTTAATATTAACCAATTAGATTCTTTATAATTAATAATTTATATTCAAAGATTTTCATTTATTGATAATAATTAGTATGAATTCAGAAATATATGGATCAAGAAAATCGTCCAATAGTGAATGTGCTTGTGATATTAATAAATGTTGTAAAACTCATATTGATGTTGCTAATATGGCGACCACAACTCATGTGACAACGAACATTATGAGACACGAAAAATTCGATGGATCCGAGTCGAAATTAGATGACTTCATAAAAAAATTCGAACGTTTGTTGATATTATGGGTAAAACAGAAGATAGAAGATTAGTGATGGTGACGATCTTCAGGAATTACAAAATTTTCAGAAGCAAATGGAAATATGTATAAAGAAAAACTGAAAACGGCATTTGTGAAAAAAATATCTGTTTGACACAATGAAGGATATTTTAAATCTCCGTCGGGGATCTTCAGATCCGGAAGAAAAGTTCAAAAAAGCCGAAGAATTAGTAACGAATTTCTAAGAAAAAGCTGCTCAACCTCTTCGCATGAATATGGTTGACAATTATGATGTGAAAAGAGAATTGAAATTGAGAGGAGCTACCGAAACAAAGGACATAAAAGATGTAGTTTCAAATATGTATGAACTACGCAAAATGGAAAAAGAAAAAACAGTTGCGGCATACAATACGGTAGGTAAACATGATGAATGGAAAACGGCAGGCAAACGTAAACCACACTATATAGAACGCAACCAACAAAGAAATTTCGAAAATATGTATATTAATCAAAGAAATAATGAATACAAACCGAGAAATAACTATTTAAAAGTTGTAAAATGCTGGGCATGCCACGAAGAAGGACACATAAGAAGAAACTTTCCAAATATAAAGTGTTCTTATTGGAATAAAAATGGTCATATCAGGACGCAATGCAACATGAATAGGGACAGATTTAAAGAAAGAGATCAAGATGTCAGAAAAATGAATGTCAAAGAACAAATAACCCACGACATCAACAGAGGCATCAAAATCGAAGATATCATATTGCAGAAATGCATGATGGCAACGATTACAACGAATACGAAGAAACACGATCAAATGAAGGAAACTCGAGGCAAAGAATGTTTACAGATAATAGACAGGTATACGACAAAGACCAGGGAAACGAGAATACACGAGAGGTGATCAGTGTGCTTCACTAAAAAGTTAAAATGTTTGTGTACATGATTGTCTATGTAATGGTATGTATGACTGTATGTGTGATTGTGTGTTGGAAGATACCCCTCTTGAAGTTTGTGAATTATATTGTTGGAATGAAGAATTTGAAACATACTGTTTTGATAAGGAGATAAAAACAAAATCGAAAAAGTTGAAACAGGAAGAAATGTTGAAAATATCAAAGCTCAATATTAGATATGACAAATTGAATGGAAGACCAAGCATTGAATTTAATACAAAGAATATGAATGTTGAATGTCTTTTGGATAACGGTGCCAAAGTAAATGTTGCTAAAGCAGATATACTTAAAAGTATGAAAGATGTTCAGATAGAAAAAACGAGTAAACGCATTCATTATGTAAATGATTCAGAACTTATAAATTATGGAATTGTTAAATTAAAAGTAATAATTGAAGGAGTACAAAAAAATTATAGAGTTTTATGTAGTCAAAGAACTCAACCCAGAAATGATAGTAGGAGTTGACTTTTTAGACAAATTTAGAATAAAACTAAAGAAGGAAACTCTAGATTCAGATGATATATGAATGATTAGAGATAGTCCAACAGATGATGACAGACTAAAGAGAATTAAAGAAATATAAAACACAAAAAATTGACAACCAACTAATGAAATTATTAACAGAATATAAATCAATATTCATGGCTGACAAGGGGGATGTTGGGAAAACTTCCTTAACGAAACACAAAATAGAAACTCATGGAGAACCAGTTCTAAATGAATCTTTATCAACTGCCACAACATTTTGAAGAGATACTATATGATGACATTAGAAATTTTAAAGAAAACGGTATAATTGAAAAGTGTAGTTCTTTATAGAACTTTCCTCTGGTGTGTGTATGGAAAAAGGAGAAACAAGACATTCGAGTATGTGCCGATATTCTACAGTTGAATAAAATTACGGTAAGACCGGCTTTTCCCATGCCAAATGTGGATGACATGTTAAACACCTTGAATGGAGCAAAATATTTTAGTACAATCGATCTGAGAAATGCATATTATCAGGTTGAATTAGAAGAAGAATCAAAGATTAAAACAGCGTCTTCTCTGTGACCTCTATTTTGGCATCTCTTACATTTGTTGAGTGTTAATTGTGTTTTTATTTATTTAGATTAAGAAAAAGTCTAGTTTATTTTTAAAATTTATTTTATATACAATTTATTACAGTTAAAGGAATAAAGTTTATTTGGCTCCTGGCCGATTTTATATTAGTTTTCGAGAGTCTTNGCGACAACTCGAGTAATATTATTTTTGGAGTTGAGAACGCACTTTCCAGCGCGTTTATATAAAAATAAAAAAAATTACTTTAAATAATTGTTTTTAATTTTGCTTTATTTAACTTTCACACTATTTCAGTGTAAAGTTCCCCTTCTCTTTTTTTTTAAAGGTATTTATAAAAGCTATTCCAGCTATATACCACGATTTTTTCGTGGGATACTGTATTATATGCAGTATCAGACTTCCTCGTGGTTTATATAACCAAATTCTTTTGTTAAAATAATCTTTTAAATTCTTT
>MQRK01247634.1:7345-32995 GCA_001938485.1 Girardia tigrina
TATGAGACACTACATAATTACTTAATATTATGACATCATTGCCTAACCATTGACCTACTTTTTGCATTGTGCACAATCCGTTTTCTGAAATCCGCATTTCATACTTGTACACCTAATATCAGTTAAAGTCATTATATAGAATGGGATGAATTTCTCTCGATGACTACAATAAATGACAGGATAATGACAAGTGTATGATAAATAACATCATGGATGTCGATTGTAAATTAGATGAATTTTTAAGTAGAGAGATTCAAGTAAGGGATGAAATAGTTGTGATCGAGTTCATATTTAACGTAAAAAATAAGACAGACGAGTTTTTTTCAAATTTTTATTCAAAACGAGAAAAATTTTTAAATTCATTTTATTGTTCAGTTCGACAAATTCTTTTTTTTAAATTGTGACAAAAATTCAACGATCACATCACTGCATGCAAACACACACACGCATATCCAATCATTTACATTCTTTTATTTACACACATTCCTATTAACATAATTAACACACAGACACAATCACGCATGCAATTACTGTGAAGTCCATTTATTAATAAAAAGTATTCATTTATTAATAAATGTTAAAAATTATTTTATGTTTTAATCATAAAATAATCATTCGATATAAAATGAAATCGAAATAAATATAAATTATGGAAGAAAACTAAGAACAATTCGTGCGGATCTATCTCAATCTAAACGGTTTATATCCAGTAAATCCGTTTCCAGAAGTATATCCAAAGTAAATCTAAACCGAAAGACAAGACAGTACTCGACTGGTCTCAATGTCGCTTACCGAAACAGAAATCGGCACAGTTACACGGCGCCATTGGCTGCTTGCCGGAACCACCTTTCCCGTCGTACAGTCGTAATGTTGCTCTCCGTCGTTGTCCGCCTTTGGTAGCCGGAAAAAATATCATGAACTGAATAGAAAAAGACCGGTTAGAGAATCCGGACCGGAAATTCCTTTTGATTAATGCCAAATGTGAGCATTATTTAGTCCAGAAATAATGAATCGAGTGATTTCTAGAATGGTCCATTCGATCAGAGATAACATCCCGGATTCTCGACAATGGAGATTCGATAAGAGAGGCTATCAATTGTACTAGAATTGCTTTTGAAACTTGTGTTTCAATGAAAATATATATTTTTAATTACTTTTTTTTCTTAACGTTTTGTTAATAACATGATATTTCACGTGGAAAACTTAAAATTTTTGGGTTTTTTTTCACTTTACCTGGGCTGATATGAACCGCTATTTCGGTTCTTAAGCTGGAAGCTGTGTATAAATTTGATATATCCTCAAATATATTCAAAAGTTAAATATAAGGATGTTTAAATGGACATTTTATTATTAAATTTAACATAAAATCATGTGTGTTTGTGGTTTTGTATGTGTGTATTTGTGTTTAGAGTATGTGCGTTTTGGAGCACAACATGTTTTTCTATAGTTAAGCTTATTATTAACTATATGTTTTTATTATTAAATGGACATTTTGTCTTTATTTTCTTTCATTTCATTGGCTAATCCTTTTATTTTTTATTTTTAGATTATATAAATTATTATTAAGTTGACATCTCATTATTAAATGGATTTACCAGTACATACACACATATTGCAATAAAATAAACAAAGAAATTACCTAATCACACTTATTTCATACACATTCGCAATTACAAAAGAGGCTCACAATCTGATTATTTATGGATTCGACAATTTCAATAAAGAATTTTAACGAAATTCGAATAATATTAGAATTTAATTGTAATTGTCGTCGTAATGTTGGGATAAAGAGATTTCTATGTTTAATTATTTAATTTATTTATTTTTTTTAATTAAATTGATTTTTTTATTTTAATTTACTTAATTATTTAATTTAATTATATATTTTATTTATATTTTCCTGAAATTAGCAACAATGTTCGCTCAAATTGGCTAATTTCTGCTCCAGAATCAATGCCACATTTTGTTGCGTTGTAAAATAGGTCTGTGTTTTACTTTCTTTTCACACTGACGTCATCGGGAGTTATTTCACGGGTCGGTGATTTTTTGGTGCCGAACTTTTTTATTTTATAAAATCGGTCTTTTTACCGCTGTTTGTTTCCCGTAGAATTTTTTCAATTGTATTTTGAAAGAATTTAAACAAGAATTTTTTTGCACAGAATTTTAAATTCTATTTTAAAATATATTCTTTAAATTCTTTTAAAAAATCTGCGCCAAGAACTATATTCTTCAAATTCTATAAAAAAAATAAAAAATTCTGCGCCAAAAAATATGTTGTAAAATATGACTGTTTGACTTTCTTTTCACACTGACATCATATGGATTTATTCCACAGTTGTGACGTGAAGAGAACAAAAGAACATTTTTTTGTATTCTTTACCTTGTAGGAGGTTAAAATGATGCCATGATATTCATTAAAGAAAAGCGACTGAAACAGTGACTTTCCTTTCACATTGACCGCAGCTTCTGGTAACTCTTTCCTGTTGCTACGAATCGTACCTACATATGTGGCCTTTTTTGCTTTTAAAGCGAGGAGCAGTGGCAATTAAGTGAAGAAATTGTCCCCTGTAATATTGTAGCCCTTGTGTAGATAAGGGTCGACGAGTTGTAAAACTACATATTCTGCCAAGGTGGTCTGAGGTTGTATTTCTTCATCCTTACCTGTAATTGCCAATAAACACAATACATCAAACAATTGTTATGAAAAAGACCTTTAGTATACTCTTACCAAGGTACGGCATTCCATTGAGAAAATATTTTCTATCTAACTCAACCAAAAATCCAATGCTTAATGTCAAATTTGTTTGGTTTATTTGCCATGTATTGCTTTAAGCGACATCTTGACTTTGTCGGAAACAAAAGCTCATTACACGTTAAATTTTCAGTGTGTGTATTATGTTGCTTGCAGTTGCTGATAAACGTCTACCAAATCTGAGAAAAAGTGCAAATTTGTCACGTTGAAGTCCTGAGCTCCGCTCCATCTTGTCATCAAACAACAAGTACTTCATAATTTCTTTAAATTTGTCACGTGACATAGACCGTCTAAATATTTAATTTTCCCACTTTGCACTTCACAAATCACATTAGGGAACGTTTTTCGCTCTCATGATCCAACGAGCATTTAATAGCCCTATGAAAGTTTTTAAGTGCTCCAATGGTAAATTCCATTTCTTTTCCAAACGCCTTTCAGCCTCAGCAACAGTGTATTTCTAAAAGAGGCAACCATTATGGTTTTTTATTTTAATATTTCACAGTATTTAGATCAAAAGCCCTTACCTGTATAGCTCGCAACATGTTCTCATCAATTAGTAGAGAAAGCAGACACAGCTCGTTCATCAACCGAGATTTTTCTCTTTGCAGTTGCCCATGGACCTTTTGAGGCAGTGAATACATTGTGTGCTTCTTCTCTTCTATGGGCAACATTGTTACCAGACTTCAGCACATACCATTGGACTCCGTTCTTTACTAATATATTATGAGGTTCTTAAACCTCTTAATATGAGTCACTGCTATTTTAGTCATCAGAATTAAGTACTTCCACAGCATAATCATTGCGCTATTGTGAATGACCAACCATAGGATTCGTTGAGATCAGGAATATGGAAGGATAGTTTGTGTTTGCAAAAAGTTAGGACAGATGAGACATTGGCGCAATGAAACGAGTTGTGGTCTGTATGGAATGAGGAAAAAACATACGCGGTAGGATGGAAAGTGAAGAGCCAGTGCCAATGAGAAAAGAAGTTATAGAGGGTGGATATCCGTCACTGTCGTGTCGAATGTGAAACGACCGCAGCAATTTAACGCGCTCTGTTCATCCGCTGCACCTATGTAAGGCGCTCTCAGTTTTCCGAACTCTTGTAAGTGCAACCGGTGATGCAATTACGGGCTTTATCACGATATCGGTGACGAAGGACGCAGTTAGAACTTACATCTACAGTGGATTTGTCCCCGATCCAGTCGCATCTGAGTTGAAATCTGCGAGCTTTATTGCCAAATTTATGGTGATAAAAATATAGCATGCGTGATCGTCTACGTCGGGTAGGTGAAGTTGAAGTGTCAATCAGTTTATTTTTTGGAATTCTCATTTCATTCAATGGCACTCCAAATTAATACAATACTAAATTTATAATGTTTTTTCATTCTTGACGTTTTGAGGATGATGTTTTAAGATTAGTTACTTCGGTTTGGAGAGTCGAGATTTTCGCTGAGGGTAAAGATTATATCGTTTTCTGATTTAGGCTGACATCATTGTCAGGCTCTGTAACGCGAGGAGGGGAAAACTGTACGACACCGCATAATCCTTACCAATGTTTGATGGCGTTAGAAAATCGAAATGCAGGCCGCCATATTGCCTACTCTTATCTGAGGATCGCTATTGAATATCACCATATTCTCGTAATTACATGACAACAGAAAAATTCGCGAAATCATATTTTTTTTCGGTTATTTTTTAATATACAAGTCTTCGTATCACATTTAAATGTCATTCCAAGTTTTACATAAAAATAACATTATTTAAACAACAATTTTCGAAATAGATATTTTATATATATTTATTTTTCTTTAATTTTCTAAGCTTCCTTATTATCGACTCACCTTTTTTTCCTTTGAGCAATTTCATTTGTACAGTTAGAATTTTCTTATTTTTAGTTTTTTTATTTATTAAGATAAAAAAATTATTAATGATAAAGTTTAGTTTATAGTGAAATTTGATGAACGATAAAATTGTTAATTTAATAAATTGGGAATTTAATAACAGTGGAATTTATTAAATGGTGAAAATCGATTGGTGGCAGAAATTTGTTCATGATGAAAATTTATTGTGTTAATTACTGATCACTACGCTAATGTTGTCGTGACAGTGTGATCCTTTATGGACATTATTGGGTGCGTGATGGACTGTGGAACGATATGTATGGAGTGTAAAGATTGTCTAGCCATTATATTGTTTGCTTTCTTAGCCAATTCTTTCAGATCCGTGATCGCTGTACCAGTCAAGATCATTTAGACTAACGGTGGAAGAGCCTTAAGGAAAAACCTTTTCATGATTGCTGTGTCTTTTCCGATCGTTATTCCGGGTGTAATGCTTCTAGATTCGATGTAATCCTTTCTAGGAATTCGAATGGTGTATTGTTACCTAAGGACTGTGACGTGAATTATTTAGTGAATATTTCCTCAAAACTCGGGGCGAAAGAAAGCAGTAAATGACGCCTTAATTCAGAGTATTTTTCAAGAGCTCTAGTAATGTATGGCAATTATAACGCTATGGTAGATCGAGTCGAAGAATTGCTGAGGTGTGATGAAACAGACTCCTGTGAAGTTATGCGTTGTGACTTCAACCGCAGTTCTAGCAGATGGAGTTCAACATTGGGGACTTCCTCGAGAGTCCAAAAAATATGGCAGTGGTTTGGAGGGAGCGAAATGGCGTGAGTTGTGTCTTCCGTTGCTAAAGGATTATCCATTCCCCCTTTTAGTCTTGGGTAAGCAGAAATTTGAGAACCTTCAACAAGGCCGTAGTCACATAGCATCAGATATGAACGTAAGGGCTTAGTGGCGTAGTATAGTCAGACAGAATGACCCGAACTGATCCTAATGATCTGCTCGATTAAATGTATGGGAGCCTGACTGTTTGTTCGAGCCATAAGTGTAACAGGAATTGAAGACGTAAGGAGTCGAACTTTTATATTAAATAAATAAACTGTTTTCGATTGTATAATATGATGACCTAATGAGAGTAGCTCATTAAATACACTCTGAACTTCGTGTCAATGTCCACCATCTCTCGTGTGGGTAGTAATAAAGAATAATAAAGAATGCCAGACAAAACTATATCGTGTGATGATAATGTGAAGTGTTTGAAAAATATAATGTTCAAAAATAAGAAGACTCCCTCTCGAAATTGCATGAAATTTAATTAATTAATTATTTAATAATTAATTAATTATAATATGATAATATTATAATTTATAATTATTTAATTAATTATTAATATTAATTATTTTAATGCAAAATAGAAACGTTAAGATTTTTACACAGAAATTATAAAATAGAAATACAAACACGAGAAAGAAATTACTTTCTGGTTGTTATGCGGATCAAAGTGATGAATCTGATCTCGTATTGTTATGATAATGAGTATCAGCTTGTGGCTCAGTTGCTTTCTGAGTGGCGATTGATTCATTCGCTTCTGCGTACGCAATGTTGGTTCATAACATTTGATCTGTCGACTTTTTACTTCTGACACACTTCTTGTGGCTGCATCGTGGTGATTGCTTCGGAACCTTAATCCGACGTTATCGAGATGGCTACTGCAGATTTGCTTTTTTCGCATGGGATCTGTCGAACACTTGGAAGCCAACGTTTTTCGTTAATAAAAATCTCACCAATTCGATATGGCTCTTGATATACCTTAGATTGGCGGCCATCTTGCCCGTCAATCGACCGAGAGGACTGAGACATATCAATCGGCTCAACCCCGCGATACAATTCATACTGGTTCATATAACAATGAAGGAATAAATTTCGACTACGAAAAAAATTTGAGGAAACACCATAAATTATGCAACCTTTATTTCCAGACATTTTTTTATAATTTTGAATTACACAGTTATATGAAACAATTTTTTTTATTTTACAATTTTTTTATCTTTTGAATTTAAAAAAAAACAATTTTTTATATTTACATTTCGAAACTCGTGTTTCAAAAATATAATTATAATTCTCTGTATTTTTTTAACAGTTTCTATTTATTTTTATTTAAAATACAAAAATCGGTTTGAAATTCACTACAGTCACTCATTAATATCTTCACCGAAATAATCCTGGTTTATGTTACACGGTTGAAGAATCTCAAATATATTGTTTGTCATGCCGACAATTAAATGAAATTCACGATTGCCATATTAAATATTTAATTTTAAACCTTTTTTGTAATAAAATTTATCAGAAATTAAAAGTTTATCTTGACACTTATGTATTTATAACATTTGAAAATTTACATTATTCAGATTTTTAAAGTCTACAAACAGAAGCACTCACCTTGTTTTTATAAATTTGAAATATTTATATTTGAAAATCATTTATTGCTGAATAATTTTAGATAAAATAATATAATAAATAATATTACTCTGGCATCAGTAATACGATATAACATAAGCATTGGAAAAAGAAGTCAAAATGATCCTACCGTCTTTATAGGTAGTTTTAAACTGCCGTCTTTCTAGTGTTAAAATTTCCATTATTTTTAGAAGACTTTGTATATATAGAAATAATTGTTCCAGAAGTATTAGATTTAGGAAAAGGGAGAAAAGTTGTCTCTCAATTAACATTTCGGATTTAACACATTGTGATCGGGCAGTTTTCGGCCGCGTACTAGTGCTGGTAACTAAAAGCTGGTTTTTACCTGCATGGCTACAACCCTACAGACGCTATATAGCGAAAACTCAAGTATATTGGAACCCGTATTTTAAACGTGACCCGCACTCCACTAACAATCTATCAAAAACGTATAAATACGTGATCCGCTCTCTAGCATTAATTTGCTAAAAACGTATTAATACGTGATCCGATTACAATGTGTTAACAAAAGTTGAGAAATTATTTGGTTATGATATTTAAAGTCTGCACTCTCTTTCGAGTTGCAAATGGATAATTGCCTCCCTATTTAAGAGTAAAAGAAGAAATTTCTCAGGATCATTCTTCTTGAATATCCTGCCAATTTATCAAATGTTTCAGTACCTTATGAACCTTATTTTGCGAACAATTCAGTTCATCATGAATCTCGATTATGAAACTTTCATCCAAATGATTCTGCATCAAATTCATTTACCTTTTTAAATATCAAACCTTCCGGTTAATTATCCGCAGTTTTCAAATAAATACCTAACACCATATTCACTTTATTGGAAAATAAATTGATGCAATTATTTGATGATGACATTCTTGAAATTGCTGTGTAATATCTGTGTTTAGCGTTTAACGATTGTAATTTCTAGAGGAAGATTTACAAGATTACAATTACGCATAATGATTAGAAAATACAAATTGTAAATAATTAATTAAAATCAGGCCATATCGTAAGCTATGAGAAATGTCATATTAATGTGTAAAAAATATAATAAATAATTAAAAAATGATAAAAAAATAAAAATAACAAAAAAATTAAGTAATTAAAATCACGTCATATGGAGTGAGGTCATCGATTGACCTACAATTTTAAAGGTCTCGTGATTAATCAGTTTTTTGAAAGCCTTTGTTGTTTGACCTGTTCTGATTGGTCAATTCAAAATTTTAGATAAAACTTTATTACACAACAATTTCCTTTTTCAAATTCAAATTGTCGCCTTAGAAAAATTGATTCATATAAAAAATACATCCCATCATAATTCGAAAAAAGCGATTCATATGAACATCAATCACGTAAACTCAATCATTTTTTAAAATTTCGCCAACTTCAATTCAAATAATCCTGATCATAAAAAATCGCCATGCCACTCTCAAAGTCAAAACCAATCAATGTGAATGTGTTCTTTTACTCGGTCACTGTTACGTTGATCAACATCGTGCCTAACATTTTTAACAGTGTAGAATTTTCCGGTTAGGAATCTGCTTATTGTGGGTAGGGAGCAATCAATACCCGTATTTTCTTTCAAACACGTTTTCATTTCTGATAAAGTTGCCTCGGGGAAGTCCTCCAGGTAATCGAGTAACTTTTCTCCAGACCTTTCGGGGATGATGATGGGCTTATTTCCTCCACGTCTCCCAACACTGATATCTCCCGTTTTTTGATGTCTATAAATTATGTTTCTGACGGTTTCTTTGTGGGTCCCTAATTAAAATCCCAGTAGATAGTAGTCTTGGTCATTCGAGAATGCTTTAACAAGCGGTATTTTGTTGGATTAGGAGACCATATAAACGATGTTAAAGGTTAAATATAATATAAATATTTACGAATTTTGAATAGTTTTCTGTCGTAATAGTTCGGTTTTCTCAGAATCATTCGATATACTACTAAAGTTGTGTATTAAAAAAATAATGCCTTAAATCAATAACTTGGGCATCTTCAGTTGCACTACTAATATTCAAATATTGTGCATCCATTAAAAAAATATTTTTATTTATATTTTTGAAAATTTATTTATTTTAAATTTACAAATTGTCCTATTAAAATGCTAAATACCCTTAATGAATGTAAAAAAAATTATGTATGATGTGTGCTTTTTATTTTGTTTGTGTGTAAATATTTAAAATATAACGGCAATATAACCAATGGAAATTGATCTGCGGGTCATTCTGATGGAAAAACTATACCTTAAACGAAGATGGATAAGCTATAGCTTACTATGAATACTTCTTTATATATTTCTATATATATATATATATATATATATATATATATATATATATAAAACAACACTGTTTACAAAATTTTTTTAGCACATACATATCTAACATTCTAATAAATAAAAATATGTTACCAAAAATGTCATTCTTTAGTATAGAATCTCCGAAGAAATTCAGGATATGCCTGTAGAAGTTCGATAGATCCTGATTATCCACATTCATCACCTCGATTCCGATAAGATTAATAAGAAAACCATTTCTTTCTTTTTCGGTCACTGCTCAAAATACAGTTTGTTTATTTTGCTTTGTCTATCTTTATTTTGCTCAACGCCGACTCAATGGGGTTCAAAAATATGGAGTATGACGGTAAATAATTTTATCTTTGAACCGCCCTGTAGTTGGGGTCGATACTCTCTCCTGGGAAGGCACAAGTCGGCGGAGACGTTAAAACAAGATCCAGCTTTCTCCAACGTACCATCGGTCAAACAGCAATGAATTTGCCGTAATAAACTCAAAAACATAAAACGGAGCAAGGAAAATACCGAGAGATGGCGTGGGGAATTCGAAACACGATCCGGCAGCATGACTGTGCAAGTGACGCTTTGGAGCGGAGTCGCCTTGCGGTAAGTGGTGGTCCGGAAACACGGAACATACGGATAAATGAACGCAGATTAACAACGAAAAATTATATTTGATATCGCTAAAGAATTTCAACTCGTCAAAAATGAAAATTACAAAGCGGCGGACAACATTATTCATACAGTTCATGATCATCAACAATCCAGAGTATTTTAATTTTGATTTGACTCTCCCCTCCATTTGTTTCGTCTAGTTTAGTTAAACAAACTTTTAAAATCTAATTTTCAAATTTTAGCGTGGTTGCTGATTGAAATTGTTTTTCAGATAGAAATATTCTCATACAATACAGTTATTCAATTATTTTTTTATGTGAAGAAAAAAAATAGTTGTTCGCACTTGCTTAACTTTATGAAAATTAACTTTATTATAAATTAATAATAAAGAAATAAATTTTTATGCATAAATGAACATTGTTGAATCTTGTTGAAGTCGAACATTTGACACCAACACGTTCAGAAAAATACGCTTTCATGTCCTTTAAGGTAAGCTCGGGATACTCTTTCATATAATCGAGCAACCTGTTAGCGAATTTATCGTTGATGACTTACTTTTTGTGTCCTCCGATTTTTCCAGGTTTCCAAAATTTGTAAATTATGCTTCAAACTGTTTGGTATTTATGCCAGTTTGGGATCCCAACAAATAATAATCTTCGCAGTTTTGAAAGGCTTCAATTAGCCGCATGCGACTGATTGCCTGCGTTTCTCCCTAAATGGCAAAGTTAAATCTGAATCGTTTGACATACTGCAATATTAACTATTTTATATGTTTTTTATAAAAATATTCTTATTTTATTTCACGGCAAATTTCCGAATATTTGTAATTGGTTAGGAAAATCCATATTTCGATATTCTCAGGCAATCCTATTTACCAGTTGTCAAAATCTCTTGTAATTGCTTTTTAATTTTTTTATTTGTACTATTTTATTATCTTTTAGAGCAATATTAATAAGATCTTTCTTCGTTTCTACACGTTTTACCATTTATTTATCAAACAATTTCATTTCATATATTTTGAGCTTAAATAACGCCAGAAATTCTTGTTCATTTTTGCAACGTTCAAAAATGAAACCATTTATCACTTTTATTTTTAAATTAAAATATGATTTGGCATAAAATGTTCTTTAATTGTATTAACAAAACTTTTTATTTGACCGAGAACTCTTCAACACCATAATTATTCAAATCAATTAAAATAGAAAAAGGAAATAACTTTAAAAAATTGTTCTTTAAGTTATACCTTATGTTTTAATAATAAATACAATTTAAATAATTATGGTTATGGACTATCAAATTCTTATCTACGACTAAAATATGTTGCCAAATGCATGTTAAAATTTCAAATATAAAATCCCATTCAAATAAAAATGGAAAATCAAATTCCTCTGTTGTTAGTGTCGTCTTCGTTTAATACAAAATCAATTGATTCTACGGAAAGCAAAAAATGCAGGTCTCAAATGCAAAATTGATGCCACATGTGAGGAATATTTTAAATTGTTTGAATATGTAAATGTATTGATGCTGTATGTTGATTTAACCCTTAGTAGCCTGATTTACGAAAGTGATTTATTTTTAATATTACTGTGTTTGCTTGAAGGTAAAATAGATAAAATAAAACAATAATGACATTTGATTTTTTTTAATTTCGTTGGAAAGAATATTATACAACAGTAAAATACGTACAGCCAACCTATAAAAAAACTAATAGTAATGTGAACATTCGGTTTAAAAGATTGGTATCAAAATTGAAACTCTAGGTTATTAAGGGTTAAGAATGTTGAATATTTTTTTAAATCCCTTTGCGAAAACTTTGGAAACTGCAAAAATTGATAAATGTCAACACTTATTTTGTATTTCTTGTTTACAAATATGGTTAATAAAGACTCCATCTTGTCCTATTGACCGATATCAGTTAAGAGTTATCAGTTCACAGCAAATCGAAAAGCAAGAAAGAAAGTCTTTCTGTAAGTTTATTCGTGTCACAAACCCTTCTAGCCGAAAATAAATCTATAAAAAACCAAATAAAAATTATCAAATATTTTATCACATCAACTAATTTGTTTTGATAAATTCAATTTGAATACAAAAAAATTAAAAGAAATGTTTTCACCAAATCAATACCAACAATTATTAAATACAAATGTAAATTTCTTAGACAAAGAATTAGAAAATTTGGAATTAAGAATTAAAGAAAATGTTTTGGATTACATAAATTGTTGTATTGATCAAAGTAAATTAATAGACACAAATAAGTTACATCTAATCTCAATATTAAACGACTTATTTCTAAAAAATATAGGCGTGCTAAAAATAGATTTTCACTTTACAAAAATTATTTAAGTTAATTATGTCTTACTTTTTTGGGGTACAATAATAATTTATTTTTAACAATTCAACATTAATTATTTAAATAAAAACATTTTTTGATTTAGATGAAAAAGTCTCTTTAAAATTACACCTGAAACCCTTTTATGATAAAACAGAATTACTATTACATAATTCTTATAATGTAATTATTTATGATTATATAAAGCTTAATAAAATACTAATTTTAAGTATTTTACTAATCTCTAACCAGTCCGATGATGAAAATATATTTGATAATAATCCTGATCAATGTTTGATTCGTGAAAAAATACAACATGATAGAAAATATAGAAAAATCGAAAATCTTCATCACATTATATTTTAAAATTGTGATAATGTAATGACCGAATACCATTTATTAACAGGTTGCCAGTTTAACGACGTTCAAAGAAAACATAATTTTAAGATTAAAATGAATAGAAATTCGATTTTAATTAAAGATTTTGAAGGCATTTTAAATAATATTCTACCTGATTCTTGATATTCTCAAATTTTTCAGATTTGAATTTGCATTAACTATGAATAAAGTTAAATCAGAATTTCTTCACTTAAACAAGAAAAGTATTTTGCTTATAGCGGAAAGTTATCAGTTTAAATTATTTAGCAACCTCTTTAAATTTCCTAAACCTCTTATTGCTTATATGTATGAATGTTATTACAATCGCATAAACTGTATGTAAAATGTAATACTTTGTTAAATACAATGATTCTTTATTTGTACAAATTACGACATGAATGTTTCTTGTGATGGTAAACTTGATGAAATAATTGTTTGATTTATTTACGTGTGGTTGCCGGATTAATTACATTTCAAGATGATATAAACTTATTTTGTCTAAAAATAATGATAGTAATTTGCAAATATTTTCTACCAAAAGTGGTACAAAGATTATATATTTTTAAAAATGATTTATATATTTTAAAATGATTTAATAATAACACCTGTTTTAAATAAAAAAATAGTTTATGATGGTGTGAATAGAGCTACAAAATGGTTTTTATTTCAGCATAGTGTAGTTGATTCAAATCTCAAATGCTACAATTATTTTATGATCATGTATATATTTTGACTCATCGAAATAATATGAACATTTACATCCACAATCAAATTGTGAATGATAAATCAAGATGAATGATAAACCAAAAAGTTCTCCAAATTTCGAATTGATTTAATTGTGAATCGGTTTTTGTTTTCGAAAATCCAAAAATTGTCAAAAAAATCGATGAAAAAAACAAAATCGTGACAATCTACACTTTTGAGCTCAAAAAATAATAAAGCAAAATATCAAAAGTTCAAAACAAATGAAAAAATCGCAGCAATAAAACTGAAATTGTGATTGTTGCGAGAAAACTATAATGAAAAATCGAAACCAATCTATTTCAATTTTTTCTTCTCAGCCAAACAGATCATTACACACCTTAACGATGGTAGCAAATTGATTACATAACAAATAGTCACGTGACTCAAAAAATTAAACAATTTTCAAATTAAAATCAACTGAGTTTAATTTAGTTGATTTGAATTTCTTTTAAATATTAACTTTTAATTATTTTTTTATTTAATCACAAATAACTTATTTACATATATAACATATATAAAAAAGGGAAAATAAAGTTTAACAAATTTTCATTCGATCAAAATACTTCCTTTTTTGATTTGCTCATTAAGGGAGAGAGATAGAAACGGAGAATTTGATTGTTATAATAACAATAACGGAAAGATAAATAATAATAACAATTTAAATCTCAAACAGTGCCTGTAGTGATGCTTGTTTTATAAATAAAAATCAGTAATTCACACAATAATTATTAAGCAAATTTTAATTTTTATCTTAATTTTGCTTTTTCTTTCACTGTTAAAATAAAAGAAATCTTTTATTTAAAAATGTACTAAAACTCAGAAAAAATGAAAAAGGGAGTAATCCTTTACAAGCGAACAAAAAAATTAAATTAACAATAAATGTAAAAATTAATTAAAGTGAAATTTTAAAAAATATTTTTGTTAAACAGAATTTTGTTTGAATCATAAGATTATTATGGCTTGTTTTTAATTTTGAGTCAGAAGACAATTTTTTATCGATTTATTAAAAAAAATGAGCCAACCGACAAATTCCTCTTCGGTAATTTTCAACAAAATCGATTTAGAAGAATTAGATCCGAAATTATTGGATTGGTTCAATCGAAATACGAGTTGTGGTGATTTTTCGAACGACGATCAATCGTCGTTAAATGACAGTAAACCGAATTCACTGATTATCGTAAATGACGAATTGGAATTAAAAAACGACACATTTCTCAATGAAAGGTCAATCAAACCCCTTCATTGGACCGAAGAATTTTCGCAAATCATTGTCGATAAATATCACTGGTTTCTCCATAAATTATGTCGGTTGCTAGGTCTGTTCCCATATAAGATCGATGATCAATCGATCGCCGGCTCCGGTCAAGCAAGAATACCCGAAAACCGTTGTCAGTAATCGGCCAGAGTGGAAGAAATCGATCGCCAATTCTCTCTCAGATAATATTTACAGCATGTAGGACTGTACACATTTCCCGAAGACGCGAAATGAGTCGAAGCGAACAACTGATAGTCGAGAACGGAAATTGAGAGAACAACAATCGTCCCTTCTACGAAGAGGAGTGCGGGGGTTTGATGGTTGCCCATTGAATTTCCGAGCGCCATCCAATCGTGGTAAATTTTATAAGATATCGATCGCTCCTGGTTTCCACACATTACATATCTTTACATTGCCAATTATACAAGTAATAATTAATATTAATTATTATTAAATGAGTTTATTGGAGTCTCTTTCATTTGAGGAATAACAATAACACAAAACATTCGAAATTTTATATTTTCTTTTGCACGAAAATTTACAAAAACATATCGCAACATATTATTTAAACATTGGAATTTTCAAGATTTGTTTTTATAACAAAAAGCTTTTTATAATTTTAAACAAAAGCAATATATTTATATATCTATATATAAAAATGAATCAACGGTGACCAGTTATGTACAATAATTAATTTTTTAATCATTGATACACTTTTATATTATAAAAGTAAAATGTTACGATTGATAGATTATTCTGTACTGATGAAAAAATGTAAAATCGATCAACCAAATAACATATAATATATAAAATTAATAATAATAATAATATTATGATGAATAACAGAGAAAGACACCAAGTGATCACGGCAAATGAGTCAAGTGGTAACAAAAGTAATTAATCACTTCTTTATATGCACGATTGTTGATAAAAGTTCGTTGATTTCTTTTTTTTGATAATGTTTCTTGATGTGAAGGGTTCTTTCGAGTACTTACAGTGATCAAGATCGGATTTAAGGCGAATTTTTTCGATAACCCGCGTTCAGTAAATATTCGGTTCTTGAGTAGATATTTTGATTATCAGACAGGATAAACTCGATTGTAGATGATAACGATCTCGATTGACAAATTTGAATTTTGAAAAAATATCGTATAATAATAAAAAAAGAAATTATAGGACACTTATGATGTAGTCAGAAAATAAAAAAACATTATTATGGTAATTGATTGATGATTCGATCGATCAATGTTTTGAAATATGAATTTAAAATTTATCCTAAGGATAAGTCGTCAAGATGAATTATAATCCAAATGTTTAATAATAATATAAATAAAAGATTAAGGAAAGTACATAAGATAGATAAATAACGTATATAATTTTGTACTTGTAAATACATATATATGAGATACGGATATGCGTATTATAATAATGAAATGATATATAATAACGAAATGTACTTATACAAACTATATTCGAAATTGTGCCAATTAGTCAAGCAATAATTAATATTAGTTAAAACAATGCATAATTATTTACATTAATTATTTTTTTAATTCACACATACCATTAAAAAATACTCAAATTATAATTTCAGTGGTTTACAGTTAATTGCAAATGGATGTCAATATGCCTATTAATTGGCAATAAATATTTATAGAATTTAAATTTTTTAGTGAGGTATCTGGAATATATCGTTTGATTTCTGCTAAAGTTGACTGGAGCTTTTTTTCAATATTGAATAATATGTTGAAGAATAGTTGCAAGATGTGATGTGATTGCTTGGATCTATTCTTCCGGGATTGCGCTGCACAGGTTCTGGAACAGGCTGTGCTGTGAGTTAAGGTGTATGTTTTTAAATCGAAAGTCCAATAGTTCGAACCCGAACTTTAGTGATCTGGTATGATCAACGAAAATAGTGGGTGGGGTGATGCTTAAAAAAACTTTTATCTGTGGAAGTGGCTGGTTTGCATACGTCGTTGTTGTCGCTTCTCTCGTTAGACGAAAATGGCGATGCATTATAGTATAAGCGGTAATCCGATATTAGTACCACGTTAAATTGTTGCATAGTAGCTTGAAGCTATATTATAGATAATGTTGTTCGAGAATCGGATTGTGTTATGATTCTGATTGCTCTTTTCTTTCCTCTTTTCCGGTCTGATTCCATAACAGGAGACCGTGGACCATATTGTCGTTTCGACTAGCCGAAATATTTGAAGATTTATCTGGTATTTGTGATGAATCCTAAATTATATCCATGTATTGTATAATATAAACGTAATATATAATGTCACGAAACTGACACCAATAACAGATGTCTAAATGTTTATGAAAGGTAGATGACAAATTTTTCATGATACATGCTTTCCCATTTACTTTTTGACATTGTTTTATTTATTGATTTTTATGTTTGTTCTGTTTTTTTATCACCAATACTGTAAATAGATAGTATTTTGATTATTTTTTTGTGATGCAGTGATTTCTACATATTTTCTTTGGTTTCGAATTCAGTTTTTGTGCATGCTCGGTTCTTATTAAATCATGACTTTGTAATGTTTATATAATCTGATATCTAGAGCAAAAAAAACTGGAAACTTTTTTACTGTAGTTTTTTTATGAAAACGTTAATTTAATCGGCATTTAAATCAATTTTTTTTGTTTTCATAGAAGTAAATTTGTAAATTTATGGGAAATAGGAAAAAGATGTTGCTTAAAATAGTTATTGTTTATTTTTGACTTGAAAATTTTGTTAGGGAAATACAAGTTATAATACAAAGTTATTTCATCTCGGTCTTGTTACCTCTGTACTGACCATATTTGCAGAAGAAAATCTCGAAGTGGTATGAGGTCGGTTGGCTTTTGTCGACAGGTAATAATTAATCTCTGGTTTCACCTCAGCCTTTGTCGTCATGTTTTAGACGGAGCAGTAAAGTTTTTTTATAACCAATAAGAATTGAATATATAATGTATATCATATAAATACATATTATAGAGATAGATTAAATATAAAACATTATAATTTAATATAAAACCACGCTAGTCGTGCGACCAGTAGTCGGAATGACTGTGATCCGACTGCGCTCTTTTGAATCATTTTCGGTTCTCAGATGCTGATTTGAATTCTCTGTCTCGGAATCGTGGATGTGCTCGGTCGGAGCGGTCGTCGATACATCGGTGGTGGTAGCCTGTTCAGTGTGTGTTGAAACTGGGATAACTAATTGATCGAGAAGTTCGTAGAACCGATGTGAGTGCTGATAACGGACGCTAACCTGACTGCATCGATCTGTTGGAGGCGGTATCCTGAAGGGTTTTTTGATCGGGAACTGAGTCACCGCATCGCACTTCTGTTGAGGGACAATGAAGTAAATTACTGGAGTGTCCTTTTAATACGAAAAATCATACTGTATTATAGCATAAAATTGAAATATGGGAATTAATTTTGCTAGACGGAGGGGCGGAGCAGTCATGATAAAAATTCAAATGGTTCGATAAGAACTGCCAAATCACAGCTGATGAAGCTGAAACCTATGGTATCGGTTTCAATAATGTGGCTTAACCAGCCCTGAAATAATTGAAGAACGACGCCAATTAAAATTTTTTAATACGACTATAGTTCAAACGAATAACCTGCGAGCTGGAGAGTTGAAACTGGAGCATCAATGATAAGATAAATCACATGCATGTAAATATAGCTTCGCTACATAGCACAATTTTATGACAGTATTTTTTGAATTGTCCGCTGTATAATTCTGCCCATATTTTGTTATTAAGTTGGTTTAAACAGCAAAACACGTTTGTATTATTTTCTTAGTCCAATTGACAATTGCACGGTATTTCCATGAAATATAATTTATTGATTTTATTATAAAAGTTTGTAGGAATGTCTGAGCCCATGGAGGCGATCCCAATCTCTCTTGCCCTGCCCTTTTTCTTGTTTTCTCTTGCCTCTGGAATTCGCAAATTTTAAATATCCGTACAAGAATAGTGTTCGCCCAGCGAAATCTGAAAATGTCAGACCCACCCTGAGGAGAGAAAAACGAAATCTTAACTGTGTCATCTGATGAATTCTACTCGGACATTCGAGCTGCTGTGGTTGAAGGAACAACTATGATTAGGGATTTGGTCACATGTATAAAAGACTGATTAAAGAATAAAAATATCGATGAAAGAATCACTCAAACGTCACAAAATGTCATTATTTCAAATATTCAATGACATTCGCCACTTTGTCGGATTTGTGATTGCAAAAAAATAATTTTACAATGAGTACCAATTCATCGAGAAATATCACTGGTGTGCTTATTCATCATTGAAGTAACTGCATAACATTCGAACTGTCGACAAATATTCTGATTAAATGAAATATATTTTCGATTTATTATTGAGACATTGATCAAATAGCTTGAATTTTTATATATTATTTACATTCTGTCAATTTTCTTAGTGAAAATTTTATTGTTTTTTTCTTGAAAGAATCAGTTTCACTAAATTGTTGATTCATAGAAAGAATTTTAATTATTAAAAAAATATTTAATTGTAAAAAAATTATGAAAAATTTTGTTTTATCGAATCAAGTAAGATTGTGAAGGTTTTTGATGAGAAAATAAAAGATTTTGAATTGTAAAAGGAGAAATTTGAATTAATACTTGAATCGGTGAAATTTTTGTACAATCGAATCGTATTGGACGATCGAAAATTGTTGATTGTGCTGCGCGAGAGAATAAAACATTGCTTTGTTGGTTTTTATTGGGTTTTTTATAAAGATTTTCAAATGGATAAATGAATTCGACTCTCAAAGAAGTAATTTCTGATTATATGATCGGGTCAGCTGGACCGTCTTTCAGACAAAATTAACCGACAAATTTGATCGTGGATAATTTACACGAATTACTTTCCACAGAAAATATTTTTTCATATAATGAATTCAAAGAATTGCTATCAGAAATTCAAATTTCGAAAACCGATTTCCCAGTGATTTTAGAAACCATCAATGCAAAATACGATTTGAATTTAATTCCCAGTTCTAACTTGCTAATTCCACTGATGGAAAATGAGTGTAAGGGCGATGTGAGATTGTCTGAGAAAGATGAAAGGTTGAATCGATTTTTACCGAGAAGGAATAAAATTGCATTTTTGGATATTGGAATTAAAGAGAACAATCGGAATCAAATGATGGTAATTCGAGAGTCAAATGATTGTAAGTTGCCGGCGGCTACTGCGATGCTCCCGATGCATCACGTTGTCAAAAACGGTTGAGTTTCTCGAGAAACGGTTCCATTCGAGTAATGTGATCAAAATTTACGAATTTGCCTGCTCGAATGGTTTGACGAAATTGTCGAAAACAGCTCAAAATGTGATCGGTAGAATTTCTTGTGATGCTACGTCTCTTATGAATCAAACTGATAAATACCTCCGACAGAATGAATCTATCTATTGTGGTGGTCGACGTCAAATAAAAAAAATCGATTATGGATAAAAAGTAAACTAAATCTTGTTTACTAAAAATACAATGATATTGTATCGGCTCGTACGATCTGGAAAATTCAATATTGGAAAAAAGTATTCGGGTGCCTACGATCGTGTCGATGAGCAATGAAAATTTATCGCAGTTTTTTTTCAAGGTAAATAATAATAGACATTTTGAAATGTTTTGTGCTTGTCGTTTTTTTATGAGTTATTATTTACTATGTGATAGATTGATTTCTTTGTTTGCATGTGATCAGTACTCACATCTGTTAAATATAAAAGCAAATCGGCTTTTTTTAAATTGATATTATTTCAGTCAGCGATATATAGGTATTGTTTCAGAATGAATTAAAAATTTTATCAAAATTGAAAAAGAAATAAAATTAGATGTTTTAATAAAAAAATATAGGTATATAATAAAAAGAAAGAAAAAAATTAAATTAAAATTATGTAGATTTATTATATAAATGTATATATATATATATATATATATATTAATAATGTAAAAGTTTTTTATTTCTAATTCGTTTGTTTAAACGAATCAGTTATTATAGAGTTTGATATATAATAAAGATTCCTAAGGATTATCGATTGCTTTATTATAGAAATATTAATTAACAGAAATTGATTGTCTAATTTAAAAGAACAGATAACTTTACCATTTGACTATATTTTTAATGTGGATTATTTTATGAAGACATTTGAAGATAATCATGTAAAAATGTTCGAAGAAATCGTGTTACATGCTGTTGTGTCTCAAATGAGAAATCCGTCAAATCCAGTCGTATTCTTCGATGTCAGTGTTGGTGGTCAGGATATTGGCAGAATACAGTTCGAATTATTTGCCGATATTGTTCCGAAAACTACGGATAATTTCCGTCAATTTTGTACGGGCGAATACCGTAAAGATGGAGTTCCTATTGGCGACGAGAACTTTGAGAGGAAGCACGATAATGCCAGCAAATTGTCCATGAGATCGCATATCAAAGGAACTGACGAAATTTCAGCACCTACTAAAATTTGTGGAGACATTCATGGTCAATGGGAGAGATAAAGGGCCGTCAGAGGGCCAAGAAAATTAATATCGGCAGAAACAGTCATTTAAATGTTTTGTGTTTTTGTCTATATTCGCAGTTTTTTTAATGATTGAAATGTATTGATGTGATTTGTTATATATATGGAGCGATGGCGGTATGTGTGACATATATCGAAAAATTAATTTTTTTTAAAGGTAAATGTGATTTTAATCAGCCAAATATGAACATAACGAATATTTTCCAAAAATATTGAAATGTTTTTGTGTTTTTGTTCATATTAGCGATTTTTTTTAACGATTGAAATCCAATATTGATCAGATTTGTTGATATATGAAGCTGAAATTTTAATAGTTCACAGCAATTTCAGTACATGGTACGAGGTTTAAAAAATCTAGTAGATTTTTTTGCAGCTTCGTCCAAGTGCAGTTTTTGACTCAAAAAGGTATTATTGACTGTCTCTTAACGACTGACGACTGGTAACCACTCCTTGATAAGAGGAAAGGTTATTTTTCGTAGCTAATTTTCGTTCACATTCTACAGAGAATTCGGAAGGAGGATGATGACAATCACCTTTCGTTCCTAAGAAGAGTTATTTAGTTTGATTTTGTGGGCACATTATCCGTGTTATGATCAGATGTGTTCGAGTGAGGGGCTGCCAAGCGCAATTCGGTGTCATTCTCGTTGCTATTCCACCGGTGACGGTGACTGGACGATCCTCCCGTCTCGCGATTGATCTTTTCCACAAACGAAAAATCTGCGCCGGAATAATATAAATTACGAAGTTTTGATGGCGACGGAAATAATGGAAACGGGCAGCCATCTAGACCAAAACGCCAATATTCGAATACCGGTAAAATTCCCTAATAAAGTTTCGGAACTCAAATAATAATGACTCGAGTCCATCGAGGAAAAAATGGTTAAAACTAAAACACCCGTTTATTCAGCTTCAAACAAATAGTACAGAGAAATATTACGTTTATTTGAAAAAAATGGTCAATGAGTAATTTAAAAAATTGATTTTTCATTTCAAATCACATTTTTTTATTCCATACAAATATAAAAGGTGGGCCAAATAAGACTGAACCATTTAAAAAATTAATAACTCTTATTTTTTATTAGAGATTAAAGATAATTCTATGGACTTTTATAATGGCTACATACAATTCTGAACAACGGGTGAAATTAATTAAATTTTATAATTCTTCTGGAGAATCAATTATTGCAACCAAAAGAAAATACTGCCAACATTTTAATGTTCGAACAGCTCCCTTTGATAACATGATTAGAAACATAGTGTCCCGGTTTAAGGAGCAAGGATCGGTGAGAAACCTTCCAGAAAGAGGTTTACATCGTAATGTTCGTACTGAAGTAGCAGTGAGGTTTTAGTTACAGTTTGCCTGACACATCTTGAAGCAGTTTCCTTTGACATTTTTTCTTAAGTAACTATTTCATATTTAACCATATTAATGGTACTTGTACATCCAATACCAGTTTCCCCTGATATTTGCCCTTATGATTTTTCATCTATTCTCATTTTACGAATTATTTGAAAATAGCAATTAGTTAAATATTTGTGAGTAAATTTAACAACTTTCTTTTCAACGAAACCAATCAAGACAATTTTCTTTTTAACTGCACATACTCTTTTAAAATAATGATATTAAAAATTGTGATGAAAAACGTTTACATTTTTCACACACGTCACACCCATACACGTCACACATACTCCAATCAAATTTCAAAATTTCACATTGGAGACAAATACACACATTTACATCCAATCACATATAAACACATATACATGCAATCACATAATACAATTTCCTCTCATTTGATTGGTCCATTCAAATGTTAACAAAGAAATCATATTCATACGCAATTTTATAATGAGAACAATTCTCGACAAATTTATATATTGGTTTTACAATCTGTGGACAAAAAACAAAAATCATAATTCTTCCAAAAAGCTGACTCGTGCCCGGAACAAATCGAAAGAAACTCAAAAAATTTGAAATCATTTTCCATTGATTTTTTTAGATGTTACACTGATCGAATATATCAGTTAATTAATTAAAAAAATAAAGGAAATTATTTTTATTTAATTGTTTAATTTGTCAATTTCTTTTAATTATTTTTTTTATTTATTCTTTAAATTTTTTTTACTTACTTCATTTCTAAAGATTCACTGCTACCCATAACCCATTGTTTCAGACCAAATTCTAATAGGTTTTTCTCGAATAAATTGTTTTATGAAATTATGACCTTAATAACATACTATTCGTTTATTTATTTCAAATTCTTCAGAGAAAATTCGAAATTTTATATAATTTTCGTTCCAACTATTGATTAATATATGAATTTTCAAAAGTCTTTCAATATTTTTTGTTAAGAGTTTATCATTAGTGTTCAAATGCATATTACATTTCATTTCATACTATTGACTTCTCGTTTACATTTCTGGATAATTACACGATCTTATTTTCTATCTTCTCACCAATATATTCTTTTTTTCACAGGCTAGTAAAACCTGTGTTCATCCAAATTCCAAGAAAAGTTGTTAGGCAGTTGGTAGTTAAATAAAAATTATGTTGGTTTTTTTGAGAACTATAAATTAAATTTTCAGCAAATATTTTTAACAAATTCCCAAAGAAATAAACTGTAGATTTGATTTTTAAATTATTTATAAGTGGTTCCTAATAAGTTGCTGTTGCAATAATTACATCTTTGAAATATACAGACTCAATTCTACTAATTTAGGTTTTAAAGCAAGTTTATATATTCATGATAACGGTTTCGTTTGATCAATTTTCGGCTGAAATTTTGCTATATTTTCTTAATCAAAATCTTCCTCGACAGTCAAAATATCTTTTTCTGGAGAAATTCGCACAATATCAGAATAATCAAGTTCTACATTTGTCTGTTTAATATCCGTGACAGTCAAAATTTTTTACTTCCTAAACTGTAATAAATGAAACTTGAACTATAACAACCACTAAAACAATTGATAGATATGTCAACTGTTTTAATACAGGATAAAATAAGCACATTCACGAAATTCAAATAGAAAATCAATGAAAACTCAAAAACTATTTGTTTCCAATTAGGTATCATGGTATAAATGGATTCAGTTACTGGTATAGATAAACATCATTTTTGTAAGGTTTTCCGATTCGCAGTTTCCATTACAATTCGCCCTTTATGTATATTTTTAAAATTTTAGTTTTTGAAACGAATATGTTAAGACACTGGTAAAGGAGAAACACCTTCCTTTACTTTACTACTGTGCTTAACAAAAGAAGATAATAAATCTTCTACTAATTTGTTAATCTCCTATGGAATTTATTAAGTGAAATATTCCTTGGTTTTAACAAATAATTAATATTAATCAACAACAATGCAAGACAATAAGATTTATTTATAATATGAACAATATTACACAATTATTTGAAATGAAAAATATAAAAGAATATCCTAAGGTGAGTAGTATTTAGACCGCTTCAAAAACACCGTTTTAAAGCGTTCTATTATTTGGTAGATATCGATTATTATTTTAATATAAATTAAAATTATTGATTTTATAAAATTTTAAATACTTTAATTAAAAAGGAGTAAGTAATAACCTTGTGCCAAAAACAGAGTTTGTTAAAATAATCGGATACAAATGATTTCTAATTTTCCACTAGGGTTCCAATAATCGGATACAAATGATTTCTAATTTTCCACTAGGGTTCCAATAATCGGATACAAATGATTTCCAAATTTCTACTAGGGTTCCAAACAATAATCGGATGCAGATGATTTCTAATTCCCACTGGGGTTCCAAACAATAATCGGATGCAAATGATTTCTGTAAGGAATTGTAAAAATTACGCCAACTTACGAGAAAGAATTTTTTTACCTGTAATGAATTGTAAAAATTACGCCTTGGCGGATTTTGATGAATTATTATATATTGTTCAAAGATGCGTGGCGTATAGGAAATGGTAATCACAAGTTAAGCGTCGCAGCAAGACCTCAACAATAAGACGAACCGACCGTAACGGATGCGTGGCCGGCTTGAACGCGCATGGTGAACAAATATATGCGTGGCTTAGAAAAATAAAAATATGTGCGGCCACGAAAAATGAAGACGCACTATGCGCAAAATATAATAATAATAATAATAAATTTTTGAAATAAATAATAAAATATTAATTTAAATTATTTTGTACAAAAATATAAATAATAAATAAATATATACACAAAAATTCACAAACTAAAAAATAAAACAAAAAATAACACGAAAACAAATTGAATCTATAACAACAAAAAGGATTTATTTATATTACCCCAACAAATAATATTATTAATAAATAATATTATTAATAAAAAAAATTTTAATAAAAACTACCACGTTTTTCAAGCATTACCAATGCACTAAAAAGAGGAAAATAATTTTTTTTCTAGACATGTGAGAAATTTTATACCTAA
>MQRK01247634.1:36373-47800 GCA_001938485.1 Girardia tigrina
ATTTAGGAATTCAAATCTTTCGATTGATTTCGAATAACAGAAATGATAATAAAACCAAAATAACAAAGTTTTATTTTAATAAAAGCAAGTTTTATTTCAAAATAATTTTTTTTGTACGTGTTAATTAATATTATTGATTTTTTTCATAAAGTTAAAATTTTCATAAAGTTAAATTATAGCATAAGCGGTTTTTGTAGAGCCGTAAATGTTTTAAAATATTGTATTGTCATCGGCAGCAAGCCTGTATAAAAAAATTCAGCTCAATTGGATGACTGAAAGTGGTCGAAAAATCAATCGCAAGATTTGTTCCAGACAAGAAACGAAGTTAAGTAAAACGTGGTAATAAAAAAATTAAGAAAATGTATTTTTTAAACAAGGAAATATACTATATTAATTAATTAAAAGAATTTAATTATACCGTATTTTCCGATAGATAACTCGCAACTTTTACTTTTTGCATCCATTTTTATGTATAGATAACGCACATAGCAGGTATGGTGGTATACCTAACAGGTATCGTTATCACCAGTAAGTAGGGGAAAAATAGGAAGACTGCACACAACCCCCCGGGGGGTCGTTACTAGTTACCGTGGTTACCGTGGCAACGGCTAGCAGTTACCGCGCGGTTATCATGGCAACAGTCATAGTTTCCATGGCAACGGTCGCGATCACCTTCGCAACGGTTCTGATTGGTTCCTGGTTCCCTAGCAACGGTCGCGATTACCTAAAAACACTTCTGATTGGTCCTTGGTACCCTAGTAACGGTCGCGATCACCCTAGCTTAAGCAGCAACGGTCACGATCACCTTAGCAACGGTTCCGGTTCACTTGGCAACGGTAACCAAGGTCATGGTTACCATAGCCCTAGGCAGCAACGGTAACCAGGGGACGTTTTTCATTAGCAACGGATACAGTGATTCAAGGTGGTTGTAACCATGGTAACGGTTTCCGTGTCCATAGCAATCGTCAGCCCGTAACTAAGGACCGTAGAAAAAAGTGCTAATCGATTGCTGCACGGTACCCAGAAGGGCCAATCGATATTTTTAAAGTGCTAATCGATAGTGCACATTTTGTCGCACATTTCTTATGTGCTAGCAGTGCTATTCAAGTTCTACATATGTAAAAGTGTAAAAATCAATAGATTAAATTTTTTAAAAGTACCAGTGTCAAAAATCGATATCATGTGTTTGATGCACATTTTGATTCTCTATTTGAATGTGCAATTCAAATTTTCATATATTGATTACTTTTCCCTATAATTAACATAATGTGCAAATTTACAAAGTGCACATTGATTTTAGAGGTACAAGGAAGCAGAATATCAAAGATGTGCTCATGCACTTGAATAGTAACCAATATAGGTACATTCAGATTTCGCATCAACATTTTCGAAAAAGTGCTATATTTACTATATTTCGAATCAAAAATTGATTTTTTCGTATATATATGAAACCCATGTGATATATGTATGTTGTTTGCCATGGTACAATACTTCATGAATCGCCCAATGTCTCCCATAATCAATCACAAGTACCAAGGTTACCAAGATACACAACTTTTTATTTTACATGTAAAAACGACATGTATAAAACTCCTATTGTACTTCATACATCAATATAATACATAACATCTAAGGAACACAAGTATAATCACAAGTACCATGGTTACCGTAACTATGATGCATAACATTTTAATATTATATATATATATATATATATATATATATTATATATACATATTATTATTATTATATATATTATATTATATTATATTATATTATATTATATTACTCACTCGTGAGACTGTAGATAAAATAATCGAAAAAGAAAAAATCAAAAATGAAAAAATTAATAGTTTAAACATTGAAAACTGCTTTACAACTGGGCATACTCTAAGCTTACCTTACTCCGAGGGTTTTAAACACCTCAATAATTTGATCTTGAAATCAACAAATAACATTTTAAATTTAAAAATTATTTCTCAATCATTTAAAGTTGAGAATATGTTTTGCAATAAATCACATACTCCTTTAGGATTGTGTTCGGACATTGTTTATCAATACACGTGTAATGGGTGCAATGCCACATACATCGGAGAGACTGCCCGTCCTCTCTGCAAACGAGCCCAAGAACACAGTCAAAAAGGGGGAAAGAGTAATATTGCTGAGCATAAAAAAACGTGTAAATGTAAAATGAGCATAAATGATTTTAAGATTTTGTGCAAGCATTTTAAAAATTATTGGGAGAGAGTGTCATGTGAAGCTTTGTTGGTAGTTAAATAAAAATTATGTTGGTTTTTTTGAGAACTATAAATTAAATTTTCATCAAATATTTCTGTCATAATATTTTTAACAAATTCCCAAAGAAATAAACTGTAGATTTGATTTTTAAATTATTTATAAGTGGTTCCTAATAAGTTGCTGTTGCAATAATTACATCTTCTTTGAAATATACAGACTCAATTCTACTAATTTAGGTTTTAAAGCAAGTTTCATGATAACGGTTTCGTTTGATCAATTTTCGGCTGAAATTTTGCTATATTTTCTTAATCAAAATCTTCCTCGACAGTCAAAATATCTTTTTCTGGAGAGCATGTGATCCTAAAATCAATGTTCAAACAGCACTCTCAACTAATTTGTTAAGAGTTTTCGATTAGACTTGCGGAAGTGATTACATAATCATTCATTTCTTATATAAAAGCAATAAAAAAGAACATCATCAGTGATCTGATGATGACGGTTAAACCGTCGAAATATATTATCCTAAAATATATTTTTAAATGGCGTTTATTTGTTTATAATCAAATAATTCGTCTTTCGATTCGTAAAAAATTCTATAAAGAAATGTTTTGTTTTCAATCATCAAAATTTAAAAAAATAATTTCGACAAAGTTCGTAAACAATTTTCACAAATTTCGTAAGAGTTTTTCTTGACGCAATCTTCGTAAAATAACTTTATTAACTTAGTCACAAAAAATTAAAATAGAGATTTTTCATGCATTTAGAATTTCTGTCTCTGAATGTATTTCTATGATTAATTAAGTTACTTAAGAGATCATCAATTCAATGTTTTGTTTTCCAATCATTCAATCAATAAGGTTAACAAATGTATCGATTTCCAAATACAGAACAATATCATTACATTATCATTATTATTATTAAAATTCACTACATGTTTCGTTCTTGACAGAACATCATCAGTTGGATCGTCCATTGAGAAAACAAATATTAAACATCAAAAACTAATTGAATCGTCTGTATCAAACACAGAAAATTTCTTTATCTGAATTCGTTATCCAATCATAATGATGATATTTTCTCGTTCACTTTGTTGAAACAATTAAAGAATATATATATATATATATATATATATATATATATATATATGTAATACCTCTCAAGACATCGTCTTTTCTTTATTAACGGTTGTCGGATTGATGATTTTTTTTGTATTTGTAGGGGATGTTTATGAGTCTGTGATAATTTGTTTTTTTATTATCATTCTGTTTTCTTTTATCGTGTATAAGCATAATTCATTTTTTTTGGTAAACCTCATTTTTTTATTCTATTAAAGGGGTGTTGTTTTTTGTGCGTGTAACGTTTTTTTTATATTTTAAGAAAATAAATGTGGTCGTAAAAGATTTATTTAATCAAGAAAATGAAAGAAACCAAGAAAACAGAAAAAAGAAGATTACTATCTAATATAATTAATTATATTATGAAAACAAATTAATCTAATTGCTAATAGCAATTTAGAAATTTCAATTTAAAAAAATAATCAATAATCGATAAAAAAGATATTAATTTGAGAAGCTAAATTAAAGAGAGAATTTTTGATCCTGCTTGTATTGGAGGCTTTGAAACAATTTCCGGAATTTTTATTTTGATCCTATTAGTCTTATTACCGACTATACTAACTGACAGTTGAGTATATCCAGTGAATCGTTTTTTTATTGATCTGAGGTTATATTTTTTTTATTGTTATAAATTAAAAATTGTTAAATAACAACTTTGATTTATTATTTTTTTACTTTGTTAATACATAATTAGGTTCATCCAATTGGGCGTAAATTTTGGATTAATCTAATTCGACTTTATTATTATCTTTTTTTAAAGTAAAATTAGTAATTAAAGTGATTCGACGAATTACTAATTTTACTATATATATATATATATATATATATATATATATATATATATTCATATTAATGACTCATTCAACGCTAACATAAATTTATCAATTTTTACTCTGGTATAGTCCGTATTCATTTCCTTGGTCATCGTCCTGGCTTTGAGTCAAACCTGAAGCGTTGGCAAAGCTCTTCCGGTTTTCCTTTGTGCTGAAATCCATTCTCAGAGCTCTTGTTTCAGTTATGGTCATCGTGGTTTATGTCCACGGTTTTTTTCTTGTTCTTTTTCCTTAAATTAGATTCGTTCGTTAGTACATAATTGTCTATTTTCACTAATTTCATATTTAATTTTATTTTATTTTATCTTTTTAAATAAGCAATCAAATAACTTCTACCAATTATAAATGTCTTTAGTACTATTTTCAATGGTTACTATGTAAATCGGTGGATGGAATAATCTTCTAACTGAAGGTTATTTTTAATAATTTTGAGATGCCACGACATCGACAAAGTAATAATAATTACCGTCAAATTCATTAAAATTTTATCTTAGTTAATGTCGAATAACTTTTAAAAACTGTTTTCTTTTGAATTTATCTTAATCCGCTTACTGTATATGGAGTCAGGTACAATTGTCTTTTGAAATCTGTCATAATACTATAATATAATACTATAGTTCTAATGAGGAAAAATAAAACTATAATTTCTAAATAATAACAGTTAACCCAGAGTTCTAATAAAAATGTAACGTGTATTTCCTACACCCCTAACATAAATATAAAATTTATTTGTGTGTATTCATTTCTTTATTCTGGTCAGTCCTGTTAGACGAACCGTTCCATAAGTGGTCGCTATCGGACTTATGACTATGCATTTATATATAAATTATTATTTATAATTTATATTATTTTAAACATATTCTCGCAGTGATATAATTATCACTTTGTGAATTCAAAACGTTAAAAAAAATTCAATAATAAATTATAATTGAATTATTATCATGACAGATTAAATTATCATTATTATAAAATGCATTGCACTCTTTTTCACAAAATCGTGCCTACCGATTAAATTATTGTTGTATGGAATATAATAAGACTGGATCAACGAAAATAAATTTTATTCGAATTGAAACCACGCGCGTGTCACTCCAGTTCAAGCAAAACTGATCATAATTGCCATTCATATATATAATTTATTACAATTATTATTACGAATATCTATTCTACAAAATCCTGCTTACCATTATCAATATCTATTTCACTAAAACCTACCTACTGGCAATCCTATAACAATTGTTTCAATCTCTGAATATATTTATATATCGTATACGGACAAGTTAAAGTAACATTTTTATTAATATTATTTTCTCTAAGACATTTTTCTGTTTCATTGTGATTATTGATTTATATCTTTGCACTCCTTCTGTTTGTTAAACTTTGTTAATTAATAGATTTACTATATTAATCAAAATTTATAAATATGATAAGATTGAAATCCACGAATCGTTTTTGATTTATTTGAGAAACTTTTCACTGCGGAAAATATCGTAAAATCCAGAAAAAACCAATTTTTCATGTCTGCTTTCAGACGTACTGCTTAAACGATTTTTTTTATTTAATCGAAAATTAAAAAAAACAAAAAAATCGTTGAGGTAAAAGCAGAAAAAATTGAGAAACGAAAGAAATTATCGATTATTTATTTTCTTTCGAAAACTGCGGAAAATATGGAAAAATCCAGAAAAAAATCAATTTATCCTGCCTGCATTCAGATGTATCACTTAAAATAATTATAAAATATCCGAAATAACCTGATTTTTTAAAACTTTTCTTGCATGACATTAATTCTTCAGAACAGAGTATATTAATGACATGTTTGTGCATTTCAACGTTTTCTTTATTTAAAATTTGTTTAAAAGTAGTTTACTTAACTGTACTCCAAACAAATTAACAAAATATCTGAAATATCAGAAATATAACAAAATATCAAAATTAACAAAGATCTGAGATGTTCTAGAGCAGCGGTTGTCAACCTTTATGGATACAAGGACCACTTCTGAAATTTGTGTATCAGCCACGGACCACTACTAAAAATTGTACCACTGGCGTAATGGATTTTTTTTGCCTAAATTTTTTTGCTTATGATTTTTGTTTTTTTGTGTAATTGAAGGTAAATATTTTTCAAACATTTGTTAATTTAAATGTAAAAAAATTTAAGGAAATATTTAAAGATATAATTTTATTTTCCATTCATTAAGATAATGTATTAAGAATAAGATAATTAAACTCTGAATTTTCCATATTTGGGTTAGGTGTACATTAAAAAGTGAAATAATGGCTCTACGCACCATTCAAATACACAGGTTGCATATGATGAGTCATATCTGTAACCAATTATAGCTCTTCTATTTATATTTTCATCTATTTAAACTTTATTTCTACCACAATTGGAGTTTTTTAAAAACAAATATTTTTGAGGAACTTTTGCACTTTCTTTTTACACAACCCATTATAAATAAAAATAAATATAAATATAAATATGGTTATTGTATTTTTTTTAAGAATTAAAATTATATACTCTTTTTTAATAAAAAATTATTAAGTGATTTAAAATTTGGTCACAAAGATTTTGTTGCGTCTTTTATTAATTTTCAATTTTATGGTACATATAAATATACCTGTTTCTCAATTAAATTTCCCAATTCATACAATAGCATTTTCCATTTCGTTTTCATAATAGATTTAATAAAATAATATTTTGAAAATAGAATTTAACATTGCAATTTCGTTTAATTTAACAACTTTTAAATTACCACTTTTTTACATAAAAATAAAATTATATTTCCATTAATAATTACGTTTTCCCAAATAAAATTAAAAACGCATTTATATTTAAGTCGATTTAATTGTTGTACAATTATATTTTGATTCCAATTACAATTTCCAAAAAAATAATTACATTTTTAATTTACTTCGATTTAATCGTGTAAATAAAAGTTACAAAAATAGTTTAGTTTACTTTCATTTCGCAGATAAAATATTAAACTTTATATTACTTTTGATTTTATTTCAATTAAATATTTTCATAAAAATTGAAATTAACTTTTTTAATTTATAATAAATCTTTGCATAAATCTTTAAATAACCCTATCGTAAAATTTATTTTATTTCTTACATAAATTAAGTTTTACATTACATTTCTGAAATTCTTATTTTAACATATAACAATATTTTACGGAATGTAATTGTTTAATTAATAATTTGATAAGATTGTAAATTCAAAAATGATGATTCTTTTATTATTATTATACAAATTAAATATTAACTTGATTATTAATATAAAAATCAAATATTAATAACTTGATCATTTTCTGTCGATCAGCGCACAACATCCCTAGTTCGAACAGTTGCATTCTGTAAATAGAATTAGATGTTTGTAAATATATAAATTATAAATATACTTGTTTCAGAATTTAAAAATTTCGCCAAAATCTAAATATTTAAATATATAAATAATAATTAAAAAGTTTTCTATTAAGCAGGATTTACTTTACTTTCATATATATATATATATATATATATATATATATATATATATATATATAATTTTTATTATAATTAAGAAATAATAAGTGATAAAATTCATCATTTATCTAATAAATTAGTTATTTATTGATAATTTCAAGAAAAAAATCACGAAAATCCGCGTAGGAATCTTCAAAATCGTCCTTATTCGAAATCGATGTTTATTTTACTTTCATAAATTTATTTCAGTAATTATTAGATTTGATTTATTCAAGGGAGTTTGTAATGGAAAACATAATGATTGGTATATATATTTTTTTCTATAATTAAGAAATAATAAGTGATAAAATTCATCATTTATCTAATAAATTAGTATTTTATTGATAATTTCACAAAAAATTTCATTAAAATCCGCGTAGGAATCTTCGAAATCGTCATTATTCTTAAATAATTTTATTATTCATCATAAATATATACTAATTTCACTAAAATTTTAATTTATTAAATTTATACTAAAAATTTTTATTAAAACTTAAATTTTCTGTACTAAAAATTATACTAAAAAAATTATTTCCAAAATTATACTAAAATTAACTATTTAAAAAAATTAAACTAAAAAATTATACTAAAATTAATTGGTTTGTTTTAATAATATTTAATTAAATGGTAAGATTTCAAATATTTTATGAGATTATATTAATGTGATTATCTCAGGAAGGAAACATCATGGAAAGAAGGTCCCAGAAGAAAAAATGCTTATACCGTCGAAATTAATAGTCAATGGATTTTTTTGTGAAATTGCGACTTTTTATTTTTAAAATAATACTCCTCGATTTTTTAATTATGTAAATAATAAAAGTACTTAGCAATTTATTATATGTATACGGGATTATGAAGGATGAACGAGAAAAACATAATTCGAATTTTCTCCCAGTTTCGGAACAACTTGTAAAATTCAGCTTATCACAGCAATGAATATATATATATATATATATAGTATGAGTTAACAGTGCTAAACTGATTTTTACTAAAAAAATATCGCAGAAGTTAACACATTTAATAAAAAATATGTATTATTTAAAACATTGTAACAAACACGATAAACTCCAAAAAAATATAGTAACCTCACAGAAGTAATTTGAAGAAATCAATCAAAATTGAATGAATGTAATTATTGATTGTGATGGTTCGGGGGTCGACTGAAGCGTCAGACTTTGACTACGTGCTCCAGGAAACCGAACAGAATTTAGTCTTGTGTTGAAAACTGCGCATTGTGGCAAATCCGCTGTTTCGGCGAGCATCATTTTATCCAGAACGACGCCGGACCGACAAATACGTGCAACTAAAAAAGAAACGAAAACCGCTGCAAGTACAACGGCCACCAAAAAGGCCACAAAAGAAACAAAAAATACTATTTTTCGACAATTAACCTCCATCATAGCCATCAAAAACAAAAAATGAGTTTCTCCAAAATATATATTTTTTATTTAGAAATCGAAAGTATAATTAACGATTAAAACAAAATGCTTTTTTTAAAAACCAGAAATTATTAATTCATTAGACATTAATTCATTATTAATCCAGAGAATAATAAAAATCTTTGTTAAATCCGCATCTGAACATTTTTTATATAAATAAATTAATTTTCCACCCAACAAATAATTCCTTTTTTTTACTGAAAAAAATAAAAACTTTACTTTTTACAAAATAAACATAATTGTTGTGGTACACAACATTGATAATATCACAGAAGGTAATGGAATTGGACTGGTATATTGACTGGATAATGAGGACCAATGTAAATTAAGAAAAATTTCCAAATATTGTTTGTTGAAAACTTGGGATTTTCAAATTGTCTCGTAATGAATCCATGTCAAAAGAAAATTATACTTCTATTTTAAAATTAATTATTGTATATTGATTTTGATATCAAATTTAAATTGCTATTAGCAATTTAAGAATTATACGAGGGGTGTCCCAAAAGTTCACGAACTGAGAGAATATGGCGTGGTCACGTGTGTGCGTGACTGTAATGCGCAGTGTGTGTACGATGACACAAGGGGCTAACCAATCAATTGAAATTGCGGTGAACTCTCATTGGCTGCCCGTCGGCATGTGTGTGACATACGAATGTATTAATTTGTGATTTTTCTCTTGTAATTAGTATGGAAGAGGCAGTGAAATCTCAACGAGCAATCATCTATTTCCTCTGGAAGGAAGACACCCACACTGCAAATATTGTGCACCGTTTACATCGCGTCTTTGGTGATACCGCTATGGGAAGAACGGCTGTCTTTAAGTGGGTGCAACGATTCCAGACAGGGCATCAATCATTGGAGGATGATGAACGCAGTGGGCGACCAACAACGTCTGGATGTCAAGAAAATGTGAAAGTTATCGAGGAAGTCATTCTTGGTGACAGATGTCTCACTATCCGTAAGATAGCAGCTATTACAGGCGTTTCTAAAAGTCAGGTGCACCGCATCATGTCAGAGGATCTTCATATGAGGAAACTGACTGCCAGGTAGGTGCCGCGCTTCCTCAACAACGACCAGAAGGCTAATCGAATGTCTGCATGTCAAGAACTGCTGCAACTGCTTCATGATTTCTGTGAGGCGTTAAGGTCACGGATGGTGACAGTGGACGAAACGTGGCTCCCGTTTTATCTTCCTGAAACCAAGAAGCAGTCCCGTCAATGGTGCCGCCCAGGTGAAAGGCCCCCTTTAAAGGCGAAGACCGTCCCTTCAGCCTGGAAGGTATTGGTTACAGTCTTTTGGGACTGTGATTGGATAATTCACATTGATTGCCTACCAAAGGGGGTCACCATCAACAGCGTATACTACACGAACCTGCTCGACAAAGATCTGCGCAAAGCTCTCAAGGACAAAAGGCGGGGAAAGTTGTCATCCATCCCATTATTGCAACAGAACAACGCACGTCCCCATACAGCGAAGTTAACTGTCAGTACTGTGCAACGATTGGGCTGGACACTTGCCTCACCCCCTATATTCACCGGACCTTGCGCCGAGTGATTATCACCTTTTCTCGGCATTGAAGAAACCCCTACGAGGACATCATTTCGTGAATTTAGATGAAATGAAAACAGCAGTCAGTGCGTGGATTGCGGAGATACCGCGTATTTTCTTCGATAATGGTATTATGAAGTTGACACAGAGATGGGAAGTGTGTGAAACTGAATGGTGATTATATTGAAAAGTTCAATAGCTATTCTGATGAGGATTGATCAATTTTGTTAATTGGGATAAACTTTTTGAATTTGTTGTAACCGAGAACTTTTGGGACACCCCTCGTAATTTGGGTTAACAGAAAATAAAAATATAACCACCTGTCTTTCGTTCTTTTTCTCTTTCTTTCGATAAAAATAATTTACCATTTTATTTCTTTTGACCTTTCTTGTGAAGAAAAATTATAAAATATAAAAAAATACAAACAAAGAAATTGTAAACAAACACACCGTGAAATAAAAAGATAATACAGAATATTTAGACAGACACATATTACAAACCTAATAACATAGAGCTGTAACTTATGTATTCAATATTTTGCATATATATATTTCGAAAATATAATTTGATTAAATTCAATATTCATTTACTAAATATCCGAAAATTGCTGATGATGATGTATGTAAACATCGAAACATGTCCAATAATTATATGAAAAAAAGCCTTAATCAAATTATATTTTCGAAATACTAAACTTGCGTTCACAAGACTCAAATATATATATATATATATATATATATATATATATAT
>MQRK01247634.1:56273-71709 GCA_001938485.1 Girardia tigrina
TAGCCCTTCAGAAATAATATATAACTTATTATATAGCATATTGTTTTAGTCAAGTGCCTATTTCTAATGAAATAGATATTTTACCTAGGTGGCCCATTACTTTTGCTCGCGACTGTATATTTATATAACTTTACATATTATATTTCATATTCGACACACAGCGCTTCAAATACTTTAACTATTTGCGATCAGGATTATTCAAATGTTTAAACTCTACTCGTGTAAATACTCAACAGGTAACGATGTTTTGTCTATTTACAAATCGATAAGCAAATTGTTACAACGAATCATGTGTATTAGTACTCGACATGGTGTTAGATTTATTCAAATATTCGCATTTTTAGTCAATAAAATAAAATGATCGACAATAATATTTTATTCAACACATTTTTAGTAATTCGCGAAGACAAGAATTGCTGAAGCCGTAGGAAACTCGTTTTTATCAAGAACTCTCATCTTCAACTGTCTCACTCTCTCAATCACTCTTGTCAGTCCTGAAGAGGACCGGTGCTCGTTCGATCGTATCTTTTTATAATATCTCACGCTTTCCTCGTACTCGCTCATCTTTATTGGACTCAATCATATCTTTTCTGGTCATATTATTCAGAGTAATTTCATGTTTACATTACTTCATATTATTCACATAAATCATATTATCCATGTTAATTTCCTATTCATACTGTTTCATATTATTCTCATAGATCATTCAAATATCTTTATTGGGTGTAGCCATTTATTCACACAACGTTCAATCAAAGATCATTTAGGCACTCTTAAAATATAGTCCAACACAACAAGGCAACTCAAAAATTAGATAAAAGTTAAAGGAAAGTCAATTATCTAAGAAACATCGTTAAGACTTACAAATCAAATTAATAAGGAATTAATTAAATTGATTAGATTCAAATCTTAATAAAATAAAACTGTATTACTGAATTTTTCCAATGAAATTATAAAATATTTATTAATATGTTATTACAAAGTATTATTATTTATAAAATATTATTAAGACAAAATTAATAGACCAGTGGCAGAATTAGTGATAATAATATATACAATAATAAAGTCATCATCGTATTAATTCTCCGTTCACTTCATAATCTGCTATGTACACTATTTATAAGATCTACATGCGAATCAATTACACCTCGGAATCCAAGGACCCCTCTTCCTGATCCCTTGGACAAAGAAGTAAACTGTGTTCGCATCTTCGCCCTCTTGGAGCGTTAACCTCGTTGTCCATGGCGGTTCGACTCGACCTCAACAATTTGATTTTCATACTCGAGTTAATTCAGATTGTTACTAAGTCGGAACATTGATAAAAATGTCGTTTGAAGAATTAATGAAATTATAATGCTCAAAACTTTTATTGAATGATTATAGATTATAGAAATGAAATAAATAGCATAAAAATTTTTAAAATCAAAATCAACGTAAACAATTAAGACGAGATTACTGATTAGCTCAGAAGAAAGTTAATGGATAATTACGATATAATATGACTGATATAACCAAATTAATTCAGAATCATTAAATCGAAATCAAACTCAATAAATAAAAAAAAAATAAAAAAAGTAAAATTATGAAATACAATAAAATCAAAATTAATGAATAAAATGAAACGGGGATAAAATTACGTCCTTCAATAATTAAATAATATTATACTTCTCAATATCAAATCGTCTAGTAAACCTACTAACAAATTTCGTAATAATCGGAATAAACTTTGCCAAATAATTTCAATCAAAATTGAATATTAATGTGCTCGTATGAAATAGATTTAAATAAAATGTTTTCAGTAAAATGTCGTAAATTTTGTCAATGTCTGGCGAATTGTGCACAACTTCGGCAGGTATTTATACCTTCCGGATGTGCACAATCCTCGGTGAGTTCGGGCATCTGGCGCATGTCACCCGAGGCAGGATGCTATGACGTCCTGTATTTTATTTATTTCACCATCCGCGATTCGCGGATATACTGCCGAATCTAATTTAATCAAAACCTGGTTGTAGTATCGACAGATAAACAACTGTCGTTCTGCGGTAGGTTGCAAACGATGACTGGGTTTATAATTGGGTTTCGAAATACTGTCACTTTAATTCTGTAGTTTACGCGGATTACCCACAATCGTCATCGGTAGCTGTTCGTTATTTTTCTCGTTAATTCTAATTATTTACATTTTCAGTTCGGATGTTTAGGTTAGCTGCTTTTATCCGCAGAGACGATGTACAGACGGTGTCTTTCATGAAACTTCCATTTGTTTACTCGGGGGGGTGCAATATCTGATAATCACGAACTGTCTGGATGATGTTATGATTCGCATTGAATCATCGAGGTGATTTTAATTAACTTAATTAAAGTTCATTAGTTTTCTATTTCGTTTCTAGAAAGTTTCAAGGGGACTTCGGAAGATTGTAAGTGGTGTTCGGAAGGAACCAGGGGAGCCCCTAGCCTACTCTCGACTCTAACACGCTCGGGACCAGTCTAAAACTAACGAGGATAGTCGAGCTAGACTATCCTCATAATCTTCTCCAAAGGTCTCGGGATTACGGGGTGTGGGTTTGCGAAGGGGTTTCCTTTCGAGTTATATGTTAGATAAAACCGCGGTCGTAACAAACGTCACCAGCAGCAAGTAAACGTGTCTTGTTCTTTTTTTAAATATTTTAAATGTTTTTAAACAAAAAAATTAATGTAATTAATTAGTCCCAATTGTTTTTAATGTACAAAAATAAATGATTGATCACGAATAATTTTGCTCATCACTATAATTAATTGTTATATATTTTTAATATTGGATTCAGAGTATTGGATTTAATATCTATTGAGAGCAGGGACGCAACTAGAAATTCTTATTGTGGGGTGCAAAAATAATTTTTAACAAATTAAAGATTTCAAAAAATATGTATTTAATTGATTTATTATAATACAAAGTCCTTAACCTTCTTTTAGTTTTAGAAAATAAATTTAAAATTTCATCTTCATCCCCTGTAAAACCTCGATAAATATATAAAAGAGCTAGTCTATTTTATCTAATTTATAATTTTTTAAATAAAATTATGTACACTGATTTAAACTCTGAATAAATACATGAATTTAAATAATGTTATTTTTACATACGACTATAGGAATTTCAATTTGAGTCGAATTTTCAAATTAAATTCATTTCCTTTTTATTTTTTGATAAATTTTTAATATAATTAAAAAATTTTGGGGGTGCAAAGGTTGAGAGTGATATTCAAGAAGTTAGCAAAAGTTATCCGAATGAATCAATCAAATTCAAAGAAGTGCTACTGCAAAATAAAAAAGAAAAAAGTATTAGGAAAGACAACAAACAAAATATGATATTTATACCGGTAAATGAAAATATAATACGGTAATACCGGTAAAAGATTTTGTCGGTAATTTTGAACAACATACAAGTAATTATGGTTAACTTGTCTACGAAAGCAATAATACGACAGTTGAAAATAATACTTTATCCAACCACAATTGTTCAGGTGTTAGAATTGAGTCGATCAAGACTTTAGGAAGTTCAAACTTTTTTAAATCACTAAATTATAAAATATTGTCCTTTGTAATACAGGGTTTTCATTTCTATTTGTGCTTTTTGCATTTCAATTTGGGCCAAGAGGATTAAAATTTTTATTTTTGCATTTCAATTTGGACTTTTAATATTTAATATTTCTTAAAAGCAAAAAAATAAATATAAATTAAACAAACAAAACATAAACATATATTTTACATATTACATTACATATTTTACATTTTCATATGTATTGTTTCACAATTTCCCTTCTTATTCTGGATTCATTAATGTAAAACAACATTTTAGTAAAATATGTCTCACAATCTCTACCGGTTTCAATTTCAAACCCATTCTTAATACCACTTAACAAATCTTCCTCATTATTACATGCCAGCGACTTTACGTGTTATTTACACTTTGAAAAGCTATTTTCAATTGGATTTAAAAAGAAGCTATACGGGGGCAAAAACAGTAAAATAAAATCCGCAGCTTCCACCAATTCTCTAATGTTCCTCACTTTGTCGATGGAAGCATTGTTAGCAATAAAAATAAACTTCTCATTCTCATGTTCCGCATTCAGTAAAACAATTAAACCTTCCAAAAACTCTCTGAAATCCGTTGCTGTGAATGCTCGGTCTATGACGTCATACTTAATCAACCCTTGACACGACAAAGGAAGATGTTATGAACATTATTACATGCCAGCGACTTTACGTGTTATTTACACTTTGAAAAGCTATTTTCAATTGGATTTAAAAAGAAGCTATACGGGGGCAAAAACAGTAAAATAAAATCCGCAGCTTCCACCAATTCTCTAATGTTCCTCACTTTGTCGATGGAAGCATTGTTAGCAATAAAAATAAACTTCTCATTCTCATGTTCCGCATTCAGTAAAACAATTAAACCTTCCAAAAACTCTCTGAAATCCGTTGCTGTGAATGCTCGGTCTATGACGTCATACTTAATCAACCCTTGACACGACAAAGCAGCACATACACTAAAGTTTCGTGATCTAATTGCCGGAACTACCACATTTGCAGGTCTTCCACGTTCTGACCAAGCCTTATTTCGCCGCATAGATGCGCAAAATCCTGCTTCGTCGATAAAAAGGATGTTTGGCCTTGGATGTTCTTCTGTCAATCTATCGAATTCTAAGGTATAATCATACCTTTTTTGAATAGCTTCATCCGTATTTCTGGCTTCTGGAATCGCAGAAGTTTGCTTTATCGAAAAATTAATGAGATCTAAATGGGCTTTTATTGCACTAAAGCACAAACGTACATTAAACCTTTCAAAAATTTTCTCCGGAAGGTATTTTAATGTACGTGTACATTGTTTATTTAAGAGCTCTTTCATAAGTATTCTCATTTCTGCTGTACATTAAATATTGTGCGAACCACCCTTATCCTAAACACCAGTTGAGCCTGTTTCAACAAACCTTTTAATAATGTTCTTAATCGTAGATTTATGCACTGAAAGGTTTGAAGCAATTTGTGGAACAATGTGATTATTTGTGTAAAGGCGAATTACACTATTCCTGATCTCCAAACTGTTTTCCGCTAGTACCCATCCTTCCACTTTGTCTATTCTCCTCAGCTTCGTGCTCGTTATTCTAAGACGTTTGGGTAGACTCAAATTAAAAATAGTTTATTTGATGTATAATGAAATTTTAATCAATTTATTTTTATTGCTTTAAAGACAAAAGCTTAAATTGAAATATTAAATATTAAAAGTTCAAATTGAAATGCAAAAATAAAATATTTAGTCCCTATGGCCCAAATTGAAATGCAAAAAGCCCAAATAGAAATGAAAACCCTATAATTCATTTATAAAATTTTAAAACATCTAGATGCATCAATTAAAAAAAATAGAAATTCGTATTCCTTTACGCCGTTATTGGAAAAAAGTCTTCAATAGGGTGGCAGTAACAAAGATGATATATGAAGTTAAAGCGACAATGTGGTCTCAGATCACACTGCGGGAAATTCAACATTCATGTTGATCATCAACATTGAATTCTGATGCAATCCGTAAAGCCATCGAAATAAATCCATCAAAGAGCACTTTAAGATTGTCCGAAAAACTCAGCATTCCTCAAATATCAACTGTACAGCATCTTCACTAGCTTGAAAAAGTCAATAGGCGCTGTTGAGGGATGGTTCACGAATTGATTGAAATTCAAGTTCAAGGATTTGTGAAGATCTACCAAGTTTTATCCAAAGAATCGTTTTTTTGTGATGAAAAGTGGATATATATATAATCAATGATTGATGATAGATGAATTCAAAACAAATGATTTAAATGGTATTTAAATTAAGTTTTGATTGTTCTTTAGTAATTAGTCTTTTAGTTTCAAAATTTGCAAAATAATTTGTTTGGTTCAAATAATAATATGTTTAAATTTGAGTAGAGGCAATTTTATAAATTTCGCCTTGAAATTTGTTTCCGAAAAGTATATTCAAGCGTCATGCAGGCATTTGAACTACCTATAATACAAAACTCAACTTTAAAGTGTTAGAAAGATAACCTTCAAATACATGGTGTGCAAAAAAACCGAACACTTTAAATTTGACATTTATTTTGCTTTTTTTCACATTGTATTTTTGTATTTTGGTTTTTACACATTGTATTTTTGTTTTTTATGTCACTCTAAATAAATTTATATATATCAATTTATTGTATTTGTTTTTTAGCATGTCTGAATACAGGAAAGGAATTATAAAGTTACATCTACAAAGAAAATCCGAGCGCCAAATTGCTGAATCGCTAGGTGTACCAAACACCACAGTTCATGATATAATTTCCCGATTCAATGAAACTGGTATAAATGAGCGTATACCTGGAAGTGGACCACCCAGAACGGCGAGAACGAAAGCCAACATGCATAGCATCAAGGGAAGAATCAAGCGAAACTCAAACAGCCGCAAGAACTCGACCAGAGAGGCATTGGGCATATAAGATGGATCAGTCCGGAACATCCTTCCCAAAGACCTTAGAATGAAGTCAAGAAAAAAGGCTAAGAGGCAGTTTTTGAGCCAAAATGCTAAACAAAAACGCCTGGATCGATGCAAAAGATTAAAAAGAAGATTCGCGGCCGGAAGACATCGCTCAATCCTCTTCACCGATGAAAAGTTGTTCAAAGACGAACAAAGCTTCAACTCCCAAACCATCGCGATTGGTCAGTTGAGCCCCTCCCACTGGAGCAGCGCATCATCTCTCGCCAGCAAAAGCCGAAGCAAATCATGGTTTGGGCCGGGATCCATTGGTCAAATGGCAAGACAACTCTTGCGTTCATTGCCGAAAGTTAAAAAAGTTGATGGTCGGGTGTATCGAGAAATGTTTGAATATAAAGTTTTTCCGTGAGCAAGAAAGGCGTTTGGAGACGAGCACCGGACATTCCAGCAAGATGGCGCCCCATCCTACAAGGCTGTTGAAACCCAGGAGTTGATCGAAACAAATTGCCCAGACTTCATTTCTGTTGACATTAGCCCACAAAGAGCCAATGGTGAATGAACTACAGCATTTGGAGTTGGCTGAAGGAAAGAGCGTGTTCAAAACCGTGCCAGTCCATATAGTCGTTGAAAAAGAGTCTGAAGAAGGTATGGGATGAATTACCGTTGAAAATAAATTCAGAAAGCGATTCATGACTTCCCGAAGCGATTACAAAAGTGTATTGATGCCAATGGAAGCCATTTTGAAAACAAAAAAGTTTTATATACCGTTTTTGTTGATATTGTTATGTTTTGAATAAATTTTGTTGAACGGAAAACAAAATAATTGTCAAATTTAAAGTGGTCCGTTTTTTTCACTTTATAGTCTAAATGAAAATCAGGCGAAAAACGGTCTGCAGATGTCTATTTAGAGATTAAGTCGTCTAAAGTCACCATTAGTCGCTGATTTGACGTTAAGTGGTCTTGACATTTATAATCCACTAAAATCCAATTTCATGCAAGTAGCAAAAAAGGTTAGATGAAGAAAAACATGTGAAGATTTATTATTTGTACGAAAACGCTCACATTCGCACAATTTAAAGTTGAAGACTTATAGAGCTACACTGTCTTCCCTACAGTTCAGATGTTACTCTAAAAGACTTTCATTGGTATAAAATATTCTCTTGAAAAATCTACGTGACAAGGAGTTCAAAACCATGGACGGTCAATATAAATCATACTTTAATAGATAAACACTATATGATTTTCTATATGATAACCAGTGCCCACAGATTATTGACCTAAAATCTTGAAAAATTGACTTTTATTGATTTTACTGTCATTTCAGGTATTAAATACAATAATTACATCAGGTTTCTTTAACTTAAAAATTGACCTACAAAATTTAAAAATTGTTTTCAAAAAAATAATATTTTTACCACAAAAACTGACTTTTTATTCATTTTATTTTATTAATACAAAGATTGAGGACATCAGTTGAATCACTTCATCTTTGTTGGATCAACCGTTTTTCCTTTAAAATAATTCTTTAAAAAATTACGCGCCCAAGTCACTTCAAATAACATGAGTGTGAGCCACAGTAGATCTGTGCATGACGCGTTGTCATGGAATTAGAAGAGTGAATGGCAGTATATCTTTCGCCTTTTCTTACGAAAATCTTCTTGAACACGCGCATAATATCTGCCATTGATTTTGGTGAAAGAACTTAATCCTTAATTTTAGAGAGCTTAGTTTTCCTGAGAGTGTCTAATTTTAGCGATCTTTTGTATTCCGAAGAGTCATGTTTCAAAAAAGAATTTTTAAGATACCACTTATAATTGACACGCTTATAACCAAGGCCCCAGATTAATGACCTAAAATCTTGAAAAATTAACCTAAAAACTTTAAAAAATTGACTTTTATTGATTTTATTGACATTTAAGGTATTAAATAAAACAATTACATTAGGTTTTATTGATTTAAAAAATGAACCGATAAAATATAAAAATTGACCTATAAAATTTAAAAATTGACTTCTAAAAAGTAATATTTTTTAATATAATTTAAAAGTAATATAATTTACCATAAAAATTTTTATTTTTTTCCATTAATTTTTAAACAATCATACTAAGCCCGGTATTGTTGAATTATAAAACCAATCTTGAAACAAATTCAGAAAATCAACTGAAAACAAATTTATGAATTATCATTGCTCATCAGATTTATTATTATAAAAAATGATTAATTGCTTTATATTTCCGTTTTTGAAATTCCTGTCATATGCAAGAAATTTCTTTAGTATCGAAAAATTTCTTTTGACAGAAGTTGTTGATGGTTAGTACTGTTATAACATTGTGTACAGACTTTGGGAAATTTCAGAACGTGTTAAGGCCATTATTGAATTTATTTCATTATTGCTGAGTCTCTTTTCAACATATCCCTTAACACCGCAGGGTTTCGTATCTCCAAATGGCATAGTTTGAAGGATTTGATATGCTTCAGTAATTGTAAAGGAAGAACTTTGGAATTTTTTTATAGTGATTGCCAGATGATAACAGTTTTTTATGGTAAAGAGGTTTTGTGGTAAATCAAGATAATTTATCACCTCTTTGACTCACGTGACTAGTAGTCCGTGTCCATCTAAATTGTTAATAATTTGAAAGACATCAGGAAAATGATCAGTATAATGTAAGAGTGATTCCAACCAACTAGTCCAGCGTGTTACAATTGGAGTTGGTTGTTGACCAATACTATAAAACAGGCTTTTCGGTTGGTATTTTTCACACAAGCCACTTTCACAGAAGCAATTAATGAATCCACTCCTATGAAATAGTTTAATACTTTCATGGCACAATTGTGAAACAGATGCGTCAGAAAAGTTACACGAAAAAGATGTGGATTACAAATTCTCAAATATACGGTGCTGAATCATTTAATAGAAAATAAAAATTTTGTCGATCACAAACTAGAAACGGAATAAGATCGTTTATCATCCGAATCAAAAACAAAACAGTCACACATGTTATATAGTCTTCTTTGGATTATCCAAAGTACCAATTAGAAAATTTAAAATTTTTTTAGCAAATACTTCAGATTCATGAATAACTAAGAAAACTGGTTTATTTTCTATAGCTTGGCTAATACGAGTCATTTATTCTTGGTAAATATTTGAAATACCTGATCGACACGTTTCTTCAGATGATAACCAATATTCGAAAACAAATGCCTAAGATCTGGGTGTCTTATTTTCCAAAATGGTATATCGGCACAGAGAAAGGCTTCAGTTACATAACGCGATAAATCATTTTTACCAACATAAATAAATGATTGCACCTGATATGTCAATGTAGATTGAGAATTAGAGCGTTTAGAATTTCGACGATGCTTAGCAGTTGAAAAGTTCTTATCCACTAGAAATTGTTTCTCACAACAAACAGTTGTGAAGCGTCGCATACCAAATAATTCACCTGAAGGAGTTAAACTAAATTGAGAGGGATAGTTGTATACAATTTTCTGGGCTTTGGTTCTAATTGATACCGCATATTTTGGCATTATTGAATGATATATAACAGTCAGGAAAATAATAATCTGTTAAAATTTTTAAATTTAATTCTCACTCAAATATAAAATTAAAAAGTTTACACTAATAATATATGAGAATGATGATACTTTTAAAATTAGATTTCGGCTATCCATTTCTATGAAGACGTTCGCCAGACAAAAAATTTGAAGTAAAATGTTTATAAAACAGCTGACGACTGATCACAAAACTACCTTGTATGAAAAAAGGTCGACTCACTGTAATTATTATTATAGAATTGTCTAGACAAGGTGACTTTCTTTTCTTTTATAACTTTGAGGTGACCACGTATAGTGTAATACAAGAAAGTAGTTGGTTTGATTGTAAAATAATGATATATTAAAATTTAATGATATAAACTCTTACAACAAAACTGTCAATTAACAGAATGGAGTAAATATATCAATCGAACTGAATAATGTCGTTACTTAAGTGGATCTTCTTTAGTTCAGGATTGGTTTGGGAAAACTTCGGCAAATATCAAATTTCTCACTAATAATTTATTCTATTTTTTCTTTCGAATTTAATCGTCAGTCTTTTACTGTTCTTACACAATAAGTGCACTAGAGCCCGAAACTGATTTTGTAAGAGACAACGATGTCAACCCCAGTGAATTGAGTAAAAAAATCAATGGTGATAGAGTTAATATTTTATAATGCTCGAGCAGTATTACAATTATTATTTGTGATCAATTTTATTGATCTACATTTAAATTTTGAAATTGCCATGCAATTTCCAATTCTTATAATAACTATTCCAAAGAAAAAATAGGTCAACCGCAAAACGTCCTCAGATTAAAAAAAATAAAAAGAAACCAAATAAGTAAAAGAAAAAACACATTCCATTACGGACAACAACCTCATAAACATATTTCAATAAAGTAAACTGTCATGTAATCAAAAGACAAATATATATATATATATATATATATATATATATATATGTACATAGAAATACTAAATAATTACGAAATAAATAAATAAATAAATAAATAAAACGAAAGCGAGACCAAGAAATATAACCCTTCTCTGAGTAAGAGGTAATACACACCTAAAGAATAACACGATAGTAAAGTGATATTAGAACAATTACTTCAGTATAATTGATTTGGAAACTAAAGATTTATTGAGTTTGTGATTTTTAATTAAAGAGGATTATATTGCGACCTATAAATCATGAAATTATTGTACAGGAAAAAAAGATAAGTGGAAGTCCATACGTTTTGTATGAGGTTTTTGCAAAAGGAATGCAGTTTTTTGATTTTTTGTATTTACGTTATTTTATACGACTAAAGCATGTATGATGTAATGTATGATGTGATGAGTCATTCGAAAGCTTAATTTATACTATTTCATATATATTTGTCTAAAACTTATTATAATGTTTTTTGTTAATAATTTCGATTCGACTTTTGTACCGGCCACGCCCAATTTACAGACTCTCGAAAAGACAATTTTGCAAGAAGCTGTCAAGGGGGCGCATTCCTATAGGCTTGAATGTTCCCGAGCTCAGTCTCAGGAATTCAGATTTAACAGTCTTAAATTCTCTTTTAAGATCTTTTTCATATTCATTGCCAGATCGTTAAGGATCTGTGTAGCAAAGATCACGACATACGAATTCAAATGTTCGCCAATGACTACACCACAAAACATGGCAACGCTTACTGTAATAGTAGCGCTACAAATGACACCTGCAAAAGTATCTATCAGTGAACGCAGAGCACTCGAGATAAATTGGTACACCAGTGTGATTGTATACGACGGCAAAATAGAATGGGACATGACACCCTTCTACGTGAACAGTGAGTGGTTAGTTAAGTTACTATATCCCGAAAGCACATTTGATCTTAAGAAGTTTCATCATCAACATGCAGTTCAAGTTACAGCCGATGAAGTTCAATATACCGCTACCCTGAGTGAGCATGAAAGGGCATAGATAAATTTTAGAGACGGATATGACGGACAATGGGCACCAAATGCCGGAATCGGAAAATATCGTCTGAGCTTAAAGAATACACCTGAAAATAGCAAGACTCAACTATCAGTGTTGATAACCAGAAAAATCGACAGCGTGGAGTACAGTACTTTTTACCAAGAATACACAATTGTCAAAGGACAAGTGACAACTACGAATTCTCGAAGCTTATTAAATTCAACACATTCATTACATCGATATGATTTACCGCCATACGAATTAATGCCAAAGATGCCCGAGCTCTTTAGCGTTAGTAGATACGAGAAGCAGAAGTTGACGGAAAATAAAGAACGAGAAGATATTGACAAGCACATACGAAGAACGAGAATCGATGATAATGAAATCCGATACACGACACAACAACTCGGCGTGAGGCAAATAATTCCTAGTAAACAGCAATTTATGATCCTTTTATGCGCAACAAGTGACAGACAAGAAATACATCATTCCAACGACACTTGTACATACTGCCGAATGTCATCTGATTTGATCCGAGTAGGCATACTATCAATATATTTGGACAAGAAAACCATTACGATCGAGAAGCAAATCGAATTTATCGTACAAAACTATACATTGTACCACCCAATAAAAGTGCGGATGAAATCGGCATTATATTGAGAATACTATTACAAATATCATCCAGTGTTACGAGAACACATAAAAGGTTTGAGGAGTTTCCAAGATGTAGCACGTGGACAAGCAAACCGCTTAAAAGACAGCATGATTCTCACGTACAATACATTTACCAGAAGATATCAACAAGCTTTCCGGCGTCGACCAAGGTCTTTAATTACGGAATGTCGAACATACCTAGCCATACCCAAGAGGATACCGATCAGAATTATGACAATGTACACCACAAAATACAACGACGATTATGTGGCAGCGTACTACCAAGAATACCTGATAAGAGGCGAGAAGATACGAATTGTACCTCCACAACACGAGGATGAAATCTAGCAACAAAATCACAAATTTTTGACACTGATGGAATACCTATTCCCACGAGTGAAACCCGCGTTACCAGCGAGGCCACTGATCATTGAAACGGTAACAGAAAGAGCAGCAATATTAACGACGAAAAGTGCCGAATCAACGCAGAACGTCACTGCAAATTCCCTAAAAGAAACAGCAAAGATAGCAGCATTAACAGGTAGACTTATAACATTAATCGTTCTTTCAGCTGCCGGCATACTAATACTGAGCTATATCAACATTCATCTGTGCTACCGACAATGGGCATGGAGAAAGAGAAAAGCACGAACCAAAAAACTCACATGCGGACGACAATACGAGGCTCCAAAAGGCCCCGATAATTTGATACCAGAGTCAATCAAACAAGAGATCGAGTATGATGCGCAAGCCCGAATAGAGAGAGAGTTACGAGACATCATCACAAGAGTACCGAATCCGAGCGAATTTTCAGATGTACGAGAGACAGTGGAATTGAATGGCTTTAATTATGCAGAAATTCGACCGCCGATGCGAACTACGAGCGTAACGACGCCTTAAGTGAAACGATCGCTGGCTGATCCTTACTGCATCACCAGCTACTGACAAAACAAAAATCCAACGAGTATAACAGTGTAAATATGACAATAGCGTGATCGATACTGAACATTAAATGAACTGAATCTATTATATGTCGTGTGTAAAGTATTATCGTAATAATTAAGCATGAACGTTTGACTGTAAATTTGTATAGCCTTGTTTCAGCTTAACTGACATTTATCTTTTATCTTGTATGTTTCTATCCTTCACTTACACTTTTATGTTTTATTTTGTTGTAAAATCTCGGGTCGAGATTTCAACGGTACCCGGAGGAATGTTGCGGTCGAAACTTAGTGAATCTGCTTATACATTACCTATACATGAGTTATGAAGAGGGTTACTGGCACAATACCTATACATGAATTATGAAGAAAGTAAAAAGAAAGATTGACACATAATACATATATTTGAACCACTATAACAGATTCACATTGAGTCGAGTATATAAATTGTTTCTGATCACCTCGAAGGCCGAGGAACGTTGTAGATATCGCTTTGAGACTAAAAATAACCACATAAATGAACGAAACAGATAACGTCACGCTAAAACTTACCCAGTGGCCGAAATTGAGCCGCAGACCTTCCCCGTATAGATTTCGACGAGTCACCGATGATGAGGAACGCGTCTTCATACGACCTTCGGGCAAGAAGTTAAGAAATGTAAGGAATTAGATTAATTATAAAGATTAATTAAAACTTACCATGGCTCAACAGTAAAACCCAAAATCACCAGATGATTATGAATCAGCGTGATTCATCGGTGAATAATCTAGCCCGTGATTTCTAAAATTATTAGAGTGTTCATTAACAACAGCATGTATAAGAGACCCCGTCGAATGAAAACTAAGAAATCATGGATTGCACCAATGAAAATCCTCTACGAATAAATCAAGCACACCATAGTAGAAATTGATACTATAAAAATAACTAAGAAATACAGAGAATTAGACTTAAAGTAGAATTAATAGAATTAATTAGAATTAGAATTAAAGAGATAGCATTTAACTGATAGACAAAGACGAGAATTAACGAACTGCAGACTAACCTAGAAGACGTAACCCGAATTCCGAGACAGACACTTCAACTCATTTGACTTGTCGACAGTCGAAACAGAGAATCAATAGAAGTTGCTTACGATAAAACTTTCCTCCGGACTGTGAAAATACTATAATTGTAATTATTATTTTATCTGTTATATATTAATTTGTTAACCTGAATATAATTTGGTATGAAAATTCTCTTGTTCTTTAAGCGTAAATAATTATAATAATTAAGAAATAAATCCATCTTTAGAAGTTAGTTGAAAATCGAGTCGTTGGCGTTGTTGTTTTCGTTCGTCCACCGAGAGTATAAGAAATGTATCCAATACAGCACACGTGTTGGTACAATTAGCTACTCAGATAGAAACGCAATATTTTAGAGAGCGAGTAATCAATGACGGTAATGATAAGTCGACGGTTAATCCAATCGTGAGTTATTGAGAGCGATAGGCGTGTGTATATATCTTATAATTAATCAGCGCCGATAATTATTTTAGAATTCACTGTGTGACTAAACTGTAGAGATTAATTGATTGCAGTAAATAGCCAGATTAGATGAATTAGTCATTGAAACGAAGTATTAATCGATAAGCAATATTTCAATAAATAATGTAAGCTATTTTACGAAGTAGTATCTGCTATTATAATTTCTAATTAAAATTCTGTGAGGGAATTTAATAAAAAAGTATTGAATGAGATAAAATTTAATGGCTAATAATATTATTAATAAAAAAAATTTTAATAAAAACTACCACGTTTTTCAAGCATTACCAATGCACTAAAAAGAGGAAAATAATTTTTTTTCTAGACATGTGAGAAATTTTATACCTAA
>MQRK01247640.1:26490-37975 GCA_001938485.1 Girardia tigrina
AATAAAATTGAAATTTATTCTAAAACCGAATTTCGATAAACATTCGATCATCTTTGAAACAAGACTTTCTAATTAAAACAAAAATTAATTAATTAATTAATTAAATTAAAATACCGTATCGTTTTGAGAAAAGAATCAAAATTTTATTTTGATTGAATTTCGCTTTAGCCAAATTACACATTCCGAATATAATTAATTTGTATTTTTCGGAGAATTTAAAAGCTGTTTTATAAAAATAAATATAAATAATAAGAATATTAAATTGTTTATAATTATCTTTCATTTTGATTTTTTAGCAAAAAATATTATCAAGTTGCACAACATTCGAAAGGATCTATTATTAGGTTATATTTTATATTAAAATTTTAAAGTTTCAGTACAAAATCAATCTTCTTAAATTTAATCTTAACTTTTGTAATGTGCAACATAAAAGAAGTTCGGTTAAAACATCTGTTAGATGTTGACCCCACGAACTTATTGCATTAGTAATTTCTTAACTACACTATCTTTTTATTTATTTTTCTTTTTTATAATTTGAATAAAATGAATATAAAACAAAACTTAATAATTTTGTGAATTTTTACTAACAAAGTAATTTTATTACCATTTTACTATTTTTTATATACTCACTGTGTTGCTCTTTTTTCGGATAGAATATTACGATTGATTTGAAAGTATCTTCGCTTTTAGATAGAGCTTTGAAATTTGAAACACATCTCTAAATTACATGACAGCTAACCTGAATTTTTGGATCAGTTTCGATTAATGTTGTTCTTTGTTTACAAAGTTTTTTTTCAAACAAATGAAACTACCTTTTGTTTGTAAGTAGATAAATCATTTAAAAAAATCTTATTTGATGTTTATTTTAGATGTTTATTTACATTTAGTATGTTCGAAATATTTATTATGGAAAAACATAATTTTGTGAAATTTTACTGATTATGGTGACTTTAGTGAAATAAAAGATTTTTATATTAAGTGAAAACAAAATTTAAAGAGAGTAGTTGAAAAAAGACCTTTTAGGTTTGATTTGACCGGATGAAAGTAGAAGAAAGAAGAAATTCATAAAATAATCAGTAAACGATAATAACATGGTCATATATAAAGCTCTTTTCATGTATGTAATTATTTAAATAGAAACTTCCAAGGAAATTAATATGCATATATAATGTAATTTATAACTAATAATCAGTTAACATGAGCAAAAGAAAAACAATAAAAACTTAAATGGATTCCATCTTCTTATAAATGTTAAGAACTCTAAGTATATAAAGATTGTTGGTTACTTATGAATTGGTTTATATATAAAATGTTAGGGGGTTCCTTTTGGTGAACATTAATTTTTTGAAATTTTTAAATTAAAAATCATATTGATAGTTGAGATAAGTTAAAATAGTTTTACACTAGTTTTAGAAAACCAAATGAAAAAATATAAAGACTGATTAAAATGAATGTCTATAATTTAAGCTCAAAATAAAATGAAAATAAATATTTTTACAAAAAAATAATATTTTAAAAATGAAGTTGTAAAATAAAAATCACAATGCTTATTGAATTTAAATGTCAACTGAAAAGTTTAATTAAAAAAATAATTTATTGAATGTTTTAAATCAAGTTGTAAAATAAAAATCATAATGTTTTTCTAAAGTTAATTGTCCACTGAAATTTTTATTAAAAAAATAATTTATAATTTAATGCTTTAAAATTAAAGAAAAAAATATTTAGGAATTTAATTTTTACAGGAGATGTCCATTCAAATATTTTTAAAGATCTAAAATTATATTTCAATTAATAAGCATTGTAAAAAATAAAACCAAAACAAAATATGATTTATGCAAAACTTAATAAAATAACATATACATATATTGATATTATAAGTTATATTTATAATTTTAAAATCTGGTTTATGTAACTGAAATATTGTTCCTCATAAATTTGTTTGAGTAATGAAAGTTGTGTTAGAAATAAAATTTGCGAATAATGACTATGGATTTTAATCACAAACTCAATATAAACAAAATTTAGATCCTTCTATATCTTTAAAAATGCATTTTCACTTATATATTCTGTTCCAAAGTTATAAAAAAATCGAATCTTTCAAAAATATTTTACAATAAAAAAACAAAGAACGATCCTTGGAATTTTTCAAAAAGAAATTCAATCCATTTAACCCCAATTATCGTCTTGAATCCTTTTGGAATTCTTAACCACATTATTAAAACAACAGATTAAAAACGACATTGCCTCGTTGAATGTCATAATTTGAGATAATATTAGTAGGAATTACGCAAGAAAAGCTAGGTTTTTATACTTATGTGTTTTCGAAATCAACTTTAGTTTGAATTGTATTTTAAAGTAAGGATTCAAGAAGCTTAAGTTTAACATTGGTAAGCCAAATCCTGAAAAATATATCCCAACCTATATGGAATATATTTTACAGCAGGATAATGTATCATGTTTAGGGCAACAATAATAGCGACTTTTTGTCTGATTAATCTCCATTTATTTTTATCCAGGAATCTAATAAAATGCCTACATGGCATATCTAATCGGGAAAAGGTGTTTGAAGAATGTTTAAATTGTGTATGGATGTGATGTGTCGATTTGAGTGTGTTGAAATAGAATAATAATAACCAAGTAAGAGGAAAACCTTTCCGAAATGTGAAAAGTAAAATTATATCTAAATGCTAAATTGTATTTAAATTTAGTCTTACTTTAATACAATTGTAATGTGGAACGGATGGAGATCAAGGAATGAAGAAGTAAATAGGAAATACATAATCTCTTTATTACAGAATTTCGGGATTATTAGTAACTTTTGTAATAAAAAAAATTTTAAAATAACATAACGTCAATAAAAGGAAAAATCATATTACAAATAAAATTTAAAAAACCTTTTATCAAATTTTATTATACTAAATTTGACCTTCAATTTTTAAAATCTGAAATATTATTTATGCAACATTCTGTGAAATAATATATAATAAAATATAAAATAAGCATAAATAGTTAATAAAGTTCCAACCACAATACCGTGATCAAGGGTCTCTGTAGTTTGATAGATTTCCTCAATCATTAAAATCGAATAATTTTTTATTAAATAATTTGAATGAAAATTTATTATTATATTTTTTGATGATATTTCGCAATCTAAAAATAATATTTTTGAAATATATTTTAAAAAATTATTTTCATTTACCTTTGAAAAATTCGAAATCCGATTTCCAAACAATTTTATTTGATGATATATTAAAAATTGTGGTGAATATTTGATCAACATCCTTTAAATCACTTGAGGATACATTTTTGTTTATTATTCCTAAACAAATATAATTAATAATAACTCCAAAAAATAAGTAATATTATTATAAATAGTAAAATAATAGAAAACTCAACCGATGGAATAATCGGCAAAAATTTGAACACAAAAAGAAAATATTAATAAAAATTGAAACATTTTTACAACTGAAAAATGTTTAAAGTCAGTGAAATTTATTACTTCTAAAAAAAGAATTTTTCCGAAGATTTTATTTTGTGTCGAATGAAATCTTTGCAAAAAAAGCATAAATAAAAAGCAAAATATAAATATTAAAAGGATTTTAGTTTACTATTTAATAAACAGTAAATAATAAAAATAAACAATTGAATATTAAAAAAATATAATTTTATTATTTCAAATAATTATTACTCCTTCTGCCCCAAAGAAAATATGTTAATATTACACCGACTTTTAGATACAAAATAATTTAAAACTTAGAGGAATTGTTTGGATATCTTTGTATTTTTGGTGATAGTTTTTCCTTTTTCGTTAATTTCTTTTCATTTATTATGACCCAAAAACATAAACCGGTTCACAGTTAATTAGAAGAATTTTTCTAGAATTTCAAAATCAAAACTTCCAAAGTATTGGTATTTTTAGTAGAAGTAACATAGCAAAGGTTACTTTTATGTTGTGTTATGTTACGTTACTTTTATGAAACAAAAATTTGTTTCAATTTAATTTTAAAATTTTGACTTGAGAAATAATTTCGAATGATTACTGATTGTAAAGTTTTTTTATGTATTTTTGTGAATTGATATTGATCGGCTTTGTTTATAGGAATTTGAATTTATTATAGCGAATTGTTAATCGCGTAATTTGTTTAAATCAATCAATTTATGTAAAAATTTTCGGTGCGAATCATATGGAAAAATTTGTAAATATTGTACATTCAATTAAAAATTTGTCATATCATTATTCTTTTGAATTTCACGACAATTTTTTTCGATTTTCAAATATGAATTTAATGACCAGAGAAAAAGATTGAAATAATTAGAGTCGAATAGCAAGGACGCTAGAGAACACATCAGTTGATAAAATAGTCGCCTTCAGTCGTTTGGGATGGCGAGAAAACAGAGAAATGAAAACATGTGCTGATTCAAGCGCCAGTTTGAAAGATAAATCTCTATTCAAAACAGTGTCAATCGATATCGGGCGGATTCTTGACCGGTTGAGTGAGGAAAAGGATAAAATGTGGAATCAGTTGCACCCAGACAACTCTAAAGACAAGAAACACGGTCGAGACAGTGCTCTCTCATTCTCATCAGCCAATGATCACACAATGTAAAGACTCGGTGAATCGTTCGACTTAAATCTGAAATATTTTTATATCACACAGAATCTTCACGATCAAATCGATGTGGAGCGTCTTTGTGATAAAAAATCGCGATGTAGTTCACGAGACGGTTCTCATCGTAACAATTTCAAACGTTGGGGCTCGTATAACAACAATGATAATGATAGTAATAATAAAAGATGGGGATCTTATAACAACGATAACGATGATAATAATAAAAAATTGGGTTCAAAAATGATAGTCCGCAATGAAATGATGGTAACCACAAAAGGGGCTCACCTGATGCTAGCCCTCAAAGGAATGATAATAAATGGGTGTTCGGGTTCTTCTCGAAAGTGTCGCGGATTGTAAGTCTGAATTGTTAATCTAAGCCTCCGCGTCCAGCAGATCAACACGCCGCGACCACAAATTCGCTGCACCCGCCCTGTCACCAATAGCAACTACAGCATGACGACCTGATTCTATCAGAGATAATAAGCAATAGAGATTTGGAAATTCGTAAGTTAAACCTGTTATCCAGCAACCAAATTGTATAATAAGCACAGAAGTATCTTGGTGAGCGGTTTCAGTGCTGTGCGGAATATTTTTAATGTTTGATGTTTTGTGTTTGAATGTTGTATGTTGATTTTGAATTGTGTCTCTCCTACCCAGATGACTGATTAATATTTTAATTCTTACATCTGAAAATATGTAATGTTTATATTTATATCTAATTTAAAATAATTTTAAAATTTTAAAAAAGGTATTTATTATATTTATAATTTTTAAACAAAGATTTGGACGTTTTTGAAATTCAAGAACCTTAGAAAGTTTTTTTGGTCAAATTTTCACATTATTATTTATTGTCATCGAAAATGAGTAAGCGTGCATAATTTGATTGAAAACCTTCAAAAATAGATTCTTAGATTCCGTGGATACATTTGATATATAGATTGATAAAACATTTATTGATAGAGACACCAGATTTGAAATTTTAAAAGATTTAAAATAGTGTAAACTAACAGTTCAGTAAAACACAACTATTTGGTTTTAATTGTTTAATTAATTTTTTTATATTAATTTCACAGAAGCACCACATTTATATAGACACATTATTTATGAAATCAAAATATTTTATTTCAAATATTATGAAAATTATTTTATTTCAAATTTAATAAGTTTGTATTTTAATTTACAAGAAGTTTTTATATCAAAATTCATTACAGTTTTATATTTAAATTATTTTATAATAAGTTACCATTTTCATTATAATAAATTATATTAACTTATTTTATTTTCATCATAAAAATATTATGTTTTAATTTATGATATATTTGAACAAGTTTTGAAAATGTTTGTGATAGATTTTAAATTCGAAAATCTAATCGAGCTTCCTACAATCCTCACAAGAAATATTAAAAATAGAAATACTGTGTTCGTCAGGCTCCCTAAAATGTGATGATACGCACAGAATTCAGGTGATGGTAAAACTAACGTCTACCCCCACATAATGCTAATAAATTTCCGTTATGAATTGTTTTACATGAACAACATAAACATTTATAATAATTTTTTGTTAATATATTTTACAATAAAATTTTTAAAAAATATCCACTAATATTATGAGAATATAATTTGAAGAAACACGTTTTTAAGAACATTAATTAGAGTTGGATAATTTATATACTAAACAAAAGATAACATTTAAATTGGAAATCAATTAAACATTTCTTTTACCAAAATGTTCATTATTTTTTCTTATTTTTTATTTGTTAATATCTTTGTGTTTATTTTTTATTATTTTAATATCCCAATGTTCTAATGGTATTTTTATATGAAAGGAATCTCTTTGGATTCATTACAATTATATTTGATAGCAAAGGAGACCCAAAATGACTTTCCTTGAATTTTCGGTTTCTGTCGTTATGTCTTACTTTTTATTCATAATAAAAGTATTAAAAGGTAATAACTAACTTTATAATAATAATAATAATAATTTCATCAACTGTGACTATCGTCTGCTGAATGGTTTTGAATATGAAAATGTTAAATTAAATGTGACTTTTCCCTTTTTCTCGAAACTTTGCTCTTGTGTTATTTGTAGTTTTTACATGAGAAACAATAAAATATATAAAAAAACAAAAGTAATGTTAACATTTTGGCGCGATCTGACAAAGGCTCGAAAAGGAATAACGTAATCAATAAGTATTTTTTTAGAAAATTTAATATATTTTAACAAAGATTAAAAAAACACAAAATTATTAACAATTATCCAAAAGATACAATTTGTCTCGACCCTTCTGAGTTAGAACATTTTTGATGACTCTTGAGCCCCTAGTGATTGTTAATGGTCAATCACAACCAAATGTTATTTATCTCTGATTTTATGTATACTTTATGTGAAGGCGTCGAACGCCTCTCCATACTTGACATCTGACCAGCAGTGCCAAGCTCGGAGGGCCTGCGGTTTCGGTTCAAGACAGGACTGGCTGTGGGCCCCCCGCCTATCTCAGCGCCGCTCGGGTTTTATTTCTTGTTATGTATATCGCTTATTTAATCGCTGTCGGGTCTGGTATTTATATTCTCTGTGAATGCGTCTCTTATGCTTGTTAAAATGTTATGTAAATTCTTGAAACTTGTGGCACTGTTATGTAATACTTGTAACTTGTGGCACTGCAGAACTCTCGGATTCGTCGGTGTGTCTAAAATCATGAAAATATCGTTATTATGTATCATTATATATTATTGTATATTGTACATTGTGTATCAACAACGTGTTTCTCTCCACACTGTTTATTCGTTAATAAGATAGTTATTCATCACGAAGCACTGAAATCAAGAATAACTTTGTATAGAACATCATTATTGCATATTAATGGATATGACCATGGACATAACATCATTTTATTTTTTATTAGTCCAGAGATTAGTCATTTATACGCATTTCCATCGACAACAAATATATATATATATATATATATATATATATTTATCATATCATTATCATAATTATATTTAAAAGGAAAGAGTCTTTAAGTCAGATTTTATTTTATATATTCATATATAATATCACTCATCTAATCCTAGTATTCAATGCATTCACCTCTGTGATGGCTAATTCATTTAAAACGGTTTCTAACATTTGATTTTGTAATAATTCGTTTGCCCAAATGATTCCAAACATCTGTCTATGAGTTTCTGTCTCTAATTATTTATGTATTCACAAGCAATTACTAATTCACACACTGAAACAATTTCTGTCTCTGAGAATTGATTTACATATCTGTCCGCGGATTGGTGTATTTACACAAGTGATTATTTACAACCAGGATTGTCTTTCCATACGACATCGCTTGTCAATGGCGATGTCGTATGGAAAGTATCTCATAGTACGTGTGCGGTTCATGCCACAACAAACCGATTTTTTCATTATCACACGAAAAACAAAGAACCTCATTCTGAGTGGATTTTGCAATCGTATCTCTCTTCTCAATGTGCTTTTAATTGACTCCTTGGGTAGATTCCGAACTTATATTAGTTTTGGGGTTGATTTAAAGTCTTCCGAATTTTATTTGAAAAGAGAAAAAGTCGTCTTAATAACTATGATAAACCTATATAAACATATAGACATACGAGTAACGGTCCTCTTTAGGACTATGATGTGTGGTTGTAAAATCGAGGCAGAGAAAAGTTTATTTCTAAAATTTTTGAAAGAATGTAGGAACTCATGTCTTAAAAGGTAGTGATAGAATTGTAATATTGAAAAGTTGATTTATCGCACCAAACACAAGAAATGTCGGAGAGTCACATGTGGATCGCAACAATTGTTGAACGTCATTGATTAAATTTGACACTAGGAAAAAGTAGAGAAAAGATTATACTTCTTATGATAAAATTCAGAGTTACAAGTGATAATTTACTAAAAAAGATTTAATAAAAATTTAAATTACGAAGTCGTAAATAAACTTAATGTGGAATGTAGAGTATTTTGTCGAATTATAATTAAACACGAAATCAATGTAAATTCTGAACGATAATTTGATCATAAAAGAGCGAGGAACCTTTTCGAGGTGATGCAGGTCGGCCGCAGAATGCAAGGGGCAAGCGGGCAGACCGAAGTTTATTTCCTTAGGGCTCTCTTCGATCACTATATTCTGAACGGGAACTTGTGAGTAAAATCTATATCGACAGAAAGAAATGATATCTACCCCTTAGAAGCTGAGACCACCAGTCGGATAATCCACATTACTGGTTCGAACCCGAAGGCGCTCCGATGTACACAAAACTTGTTGATGTGAGCAGAGGAGACGCGTCTGTTCCCTTAATTCTTGATGAGTAATTGAGAGAAATCTGGAATAAGTATGAGTTGCCGTTTAACTCAAAAAAGCGGATGGGGGCTGCGAGCTTATAAAAATGTTGTTAGAGGAAGGGAACACAACACTCACAATAATTATCGTCGGTTTTAATGACAAATGAAATATCTTTTACCGTTTGATTATTTCTGTAATCATTTCTTTTTTTACTCGAATTTTATGATAACTGTAATGGAAAATAAGTGCGAGTTGATTTCTGTCTTCCATTAGCTAAATAAATTAAATAACACAAAATAATCTGGAAAAATTTATTGTTTAATTAGATTGACATAAGTTTATTTCAGGATGGTTGGTATTAGTGGTTTGAAATAAATAGATTGTTTTCTGGAGTTCCAAATCAGTATTAATTATATTTCTGTACCAGTAAAAATGTGTTAATTGAAATTATCAACACGAGATTTGCTTAACAAATGTCGATTCCATGTTTAGACTGCTACTAAACATTCATCGGGTGACACTCACTATGCGAGTGGTTTAGGTGTCGGTGTTTCGATGGAAATTCGTCGGCTTGAGTGCCTAGTCTGACGAATTTCCAGTAGTGACTAAACCAAAAACCTGATAAATGATTAGTTATCCGGTTGGATGCGTTGCAGCTAATGTTATGGAAATCGATTTGTTGATTTTCTCCATGTGATAAAATTCTGTTGACATTTACTGGTACCATACACCTGCATACTAGTTTGGAAGGATAAGAATCGATTATTTTGACCTATGGTCGACGTATTATGTGTTTGCATAACGGTACATATCATAACATACATAAAAATAACATTGTCGTGCTTTAAACAAAACATACTCGCTGGTTACAGAATTGAAAGAGGGATCAATTAAATCAAATTATAGATAAAAGTCAAACATAAAAGTTCGAATAACCAGTATGATAGTTAAAAATATTAATAATAAACCGTAGTTTAAGATATTCGGAGGTAGACGAACGATTCATCGATGGTTAGGTATAATTGGATGTTGTCACTCTGAATTTTGACGACAGGAATGTCAAGATAAATTAGGATTTCCTTTCTGAATTTGACACGTTCTGGAGGATTACGTCCCGATACTCGAAACGATTTAATCCAATACGGCACTAATACAATCCGAAACTGATGATTTCCAACGTTGTACTTCGGATAAACAACGTATCCAAAGATAATTAACAATTCGGTGCTCGTTTCACTTTTTTTCGTCGCCTTTAAAAGTGTGTCTATCCTTTTCTATTTGTTTAATTTTTGAAACCGGTTAATTTTTACGAAATAAATTTATAGCATCCATTTGATCGATTTCAATTACTTTACTTTCCCTGGTCTGATTGTCGCCGCCGACCCGATGGATATTCAGGTATTGCAAGACTTTACAAGAATTCGAATTACAAGAATTCGACAGGTTAATTAATACATAAAATCAATAATTTAATATTTATATATATAGACTTCTATTAATTTATATATACATATATATTAATTAAAGTATAGGATAACTACAATAACAATTAGTTTATCTAAATAACTTTGGTGAAAATTTTAAATTATAATAAATTTTCTTTCGAATTTTTGTTCTTCTTTCAAAAAATGATATCATTTGAAATCGATACTGTGCTTCAATTCAATCGATGACTCTGGATTATTTCATCTTTGTGAAAAACAAGCAGCCGTCTGCCGACGTCGATTTATTACCTGTTTCGTTGTAGAAAACGGAATTTAATATTTCAATGCTTTTTCAATAAGTTTGAATTGTTGATAGCCAGAATTCAGAAAGAAGTTTTGCGTGGACATTGTTTTTTGTTGCATCGTCACAAGAAATTTCCAACAATTCATCTTGTTCTACAATTTTCAAATCATTAATTTTATCAACATTCCCATAATTAAATGGATTTCTAATCCAATTATAATTAAATTGATTTTTGGGGAAGTTATATTCAAATGTTTCGTGAAGCATTTCTAAGGGTTCACAAAATTATGTTATCGGAAATATTTTCTTGGTTAGATTGCAGATTGCGTTTTTCGAGCCTGATTAACCATAAATCCAACTTTTTTTCATTGCTTCAATTTTTTGAAAAATTGTGGTATTTCTACCTCGCATCTGTAAATTTAATGCATTCAACGAGGTAAATATATCGCTTAGATATTTTACTTTCATTAGCCATCTTTAATCAAATTTATTAGTTCATTTTGCGGACCTGAAGAAATCCACGGACCATAGAATTGGAAACACTGATTTTATTAATAATAATATATAATAATTAAAACAAAAAGAACCAAAAACCTGAATAGTTAATATTAGTTAAAAAAAACAATTTATAAATTTTTTTTCAAAGATACGCAAAACCTTACTGATATACGTTCCACCATTTTTTAGATGGATTTTACCGGTTACGTAAAATGTAAGACTTCATTCCGTTCAAATGTATGTGTAAACAATCCGGTAGTTAGTTCCAATTTCTTAAAAAATATTTTAATAACAATTTTATTTATTAATCTTAAAAAAGACTGCTCTCTGTTTTATTTTTCAATATATATATAT
>MQRK01247642.1:11983-24743 GCA_001938485.1 Girardia tigrina
ATATATATATATATATATATATATATATATATATATATATATATATATATTTTCTAACGAAAGTTACACAATCAACTTTTTTTTAATTTTCTCGCAATCATTTTTCCAATCTTTCCAATCAATTTTCCAATGATATAGTTTTAAACAATAAAAATTAATAAAATCATTAAAATTACATACAATCAAAATTGTTTAAAAACGGTTTTGATTTTTTTATTCATGAAAAATTATACTAGAAGTATCTACAAAATTAATATTAAATTCCATTATATCTATAACATCTCTTACATCAATAAAATTAAATAAATCAATAACATCAGAAATAAAAACACAAAGTATATATAATATATGTATTCAAGAAACAAATTTTATTCAAGAATTGTTTCTCTCTTTTCCGCTTTAATGACATATCGAAGCATTTTTCTAAAATACCCATCACAATCAGATGCAGTAATTACCCCAAATCATCCTTCAATCAACCTTTTCAATTCTTCTTCGTTTCCAGCACAATTGTGGACAACATAAGTTTTCCATTTAGAGAAACAATTCTCTATTGTGTTTAAAAAAGGTGAATACGGAGCGATGTATTCAATTGTCAAATTTAGTTCTTTTATTACTTCTTTTAATCCAGAATAATGATGTATTCTGGCATTATCTATAATAAATACTGGATTTTCAAAGCTCTTTTGTTGACAAACATTTTTCAGTTCAACAAGTACGGCCTTAAAATCTTTACCATTCAATGCCTTGTCATGAATTTTATTAAATTTCATTGAATTTTTATTCATAGCCGAAAGAACAGAAATGTATCTAGTTCTTACAGCAGGAACATCTACATATGCAGAAGTGCCTACAAGGGACCTTCCTTTTTTGGGCCGTGAAGACACTGCAAAGCCAACTTCATCGTAGAAAATTAATTTTTCAACACTATGAATTATCTCATATTCCCTGAACTTCTGAGCATACTGATATCTTTTTTCAATGGTACTACCATTGTTTCTTGGGTCAGAAGTTATTGTAATCTGTTTTAAGGTGTAATGAAATTGCCTGATGGTCAATGGTGCTTTGAGACACACTCAGTCCAAAAAGATCCATGACCTTACCACTCAATTCTTTTAGGGTAAGAAGGCAATTTTCATCCACCCAGGCTCTAACTTGATGTTTTTGATTATCATCAAGTTTAGATCTTCGATCACCACCCCTTTTTCTTTGAAGTTGTTTTACCGGTTTTCTAAAAAAAATTAATAATTTTTTGAACTGCCCAGTAATTCAGCTCCAATGCATCAGTAATTGCTTTGGTTGAATGACCTTGCCTAATTTTAATAGCAATTTTCTCTCAGTCTTCCTGAGAAATTTTGTTGTTTCTTCTATTATAATTTTTCATGTATAAAAAAATAAAAAACATTTTTAAACAATTTTGATTTTATTGATTTTATGTAATATTTTATGTAATTTTTTTATGTAATTTTATTAATTTTTATTGATTAAAATTATATCATTGAAAAATTGATTGCAAGAATCTGAAAATTGATTGCAAAGATTGGAAAAATGATTGCAAGAAAATGAAAAAAAAGTTGATTGCATAACTTTCGTTTCAAAAATTTATTTCAAGAATTTGAAAAATGATTGCAAGAAAATAAAAAAATCCGTTACGTATTGGAAAATTGATTGCAAGTATTGGAAACTAGATCGAAAAACCCTATATATATATAAATTATGATAATAACAATATAATAATAATAACAATTGAATCCCGAAAAACTATACTTGAAGCTGATTTGGTATTGGACTGTCAACAATGACTCAGTTTATCGTGAACAACTCGATGTATACTTGATACTAAAGAAACCAATTACTTCACGTAGACCTCGTCATTAAATATTAGGTTTCCTTTCTATTTTAGTTATTCACTGCTGCAGAAATGTAACCACAGCATACGATTGAGAACTTCATGTTTAGTTTATCTTTATAAATTTTTGATTACGAAATCTATAAAACTACTAAATCACGATTCTGATACCCATTTCATTCTAGCAAAATGTCCATTATTCCAAATATTTTCCCATTTAAACCAACAATTAAAAATAATGACGAGAGAAAACAATTGACGAATATCATTTATCACACTTATGATGAAATTCATATACTTTTCAAAGAAATACTTCATTATGTTAATCATTTTTACTACTGAGAGGAGTTCATGTATAGATTAGACTCTTATTTTTATTATGTTTTTGTTCTAACACACTTACACAAAAATTATTTATTACAAAACATATTTTAAAAAATGAAATATAAAATGCCAATTTATATAAGCAGTACTTTATTCATTCTTTTTAGCTACATGAGAACGCTTTGGGAAAGCGATAGCTCTCAGACTTAGTCCATAATTTAAGCATTGATTCATTCGGTCGGAGATTGTATGATCACCTGTCCTGTCTATTAATACATGAGCAAAATAAAAATTGCAAAAAATCAATCTGTATTAGTATCGCTTACAAAGCGTCAAATTTGAACCTCACACAAAACATCAATTTTTCAAACAACTTAATTTAATTTTCGTTGTCATAAAAAAGACTAGAAACTTATTAGTTCAACTCGCGGAAATCCATAACTGGTCTGACATTCTCTTTACTGTGCTTGATATCGGTCACTAACGAAATAACTTTTCCCCGTTTCTCTGAATCCATAGGTCGTGTTAAAAGTTTCTTGGGTTAAATTTAAATAGTAAAGAAGAAATCTGTTACTTAGCATTCAATAAATATCTAACCTAAACCTCCTACAATGATAGTTTTTCTGATCTTTTTTTTCGTACCATCCAGTATCGACATGTTCTTCTGTCCTTGTTTTTTTTAAATAAATATCATTGAGATTTTAACACTATACTGGAGTATTTTTACAAGATTAAATAATTTTTGGATTACAGTATTTTCAGTCACTAAAATGTTTGTTTATAGGTTTGTATGGTAAAAAAGTCGTTTTTCAGATATCTTTAGATAAATTTTAAGCAAATTTTTGTGTTGATATTCTTCCCAATGGAAAGAGTGCGTGTGTTTTCACTTCACATTCATCTCTTTGGATGTCGCCTAAAATGATTCTGCATTTTCACGCCATCGTTCCGTATTATAAGACTAGCATGCAAATTTTACGTTCGTTGTTAGTTGTTGAAAAATGCTGAAACAAATTTATATTTGCATTTTATTTTTGTGGTAAAAAACAACAGTTGTCGAAACTAAAAGAGTTTTAAAAGTTCTGAATTATATATTTTTCAGAATATGATGCTTGGAAAATTTGTCTGGCAATGAGAGATCATGGAGTTTTGGCCAAGCCTACCCATGGTGATATAATACGCTTGGCACCACCATTGACGATAAATTCGTCTGAAATCGATAAAAGTATAGAACAAATTATCGAAGCTTTTAAAACATGCAAATAATTTTATTTCCAAAACTTTTATTTTAATTTTTCGGTAAAGGATAATTAATTTTATTTATTGACAGAGTTGTTCTATCAGTTATGATTGACCTTTTTGATGTTATTTATATTATTTATCATGCAATTTATAAAAAGAATTTCTGTGAGTGTTTAATTAAAAGAAAAAAAGAAATTTAATTAAAAGAAACTTTTTATTCTAATAATTATAATTAACATTGTGTATGTTTATTTTTAAAAAATTGATAAAACATCTTGCTTCTGAAACATTTCTACAGACATTTTAATCTCGTATAATAAAATCCGTTGAATATCACCCAATTTTGTTATGTCAAGATACTATTTTATCTGTTTATAAAAGTTGAAAAGGAGTTTTTCAATTTGTGAGGAATATTTAAAATTGTTTGAATATATTGATGCTGTATGTTGATTTGAGTATGTTGAACTTAGAATGGTGATTCTCCCACCCAGATGGAAATTGGTATTTTTTGTATTTGCAGTGATTGAGTATTCGAACATAATTAAAATAATAATTTGATTAGTTTATATTTTTAAAATTAACAATTAAAATTAAGTTTAATATTTTTTAAGAAAAGAAAATCGTTTAATTAGATATCAATAAAATTAATAAAATTTAAATTAAATTCATTTTTAAAAATTTGATAATATTTTTATAATTTTGGGTTTTTATTAAGAATAATTTAAATTATTATTTTTAATTAATATTTTTATAAATTATATATTTTCAAAAGATTTAGAAAAATTGTTCGAATAATCATGATTAAAAATAGAAATAACAAAACCAATTAGAACGATGTCAAATGGCGAAAGATCTTCAAAGAGGTGTAATGACTCTAAATGTGATAATAATAAAAATTCAAACGAAAATTGTCTCTAGGTTCTTAACACAATTAAAAATAATATCATTAATCTTATCGAAGCACTGAAATTGTTCTTTAGAGCTGTTAGAAGACAAAGATTCTGCACTAAAATATATTTAATAAACTACCATACACATACACATACATCGTTTATATACCAAATAAAAGGAGAGTCAAAGCTTAACTCTGTTCTCGACCCCGTAATAGTTCTGTAATACAAATTTAGAAATTTTCCAAATTTGTTGATTATGTAATATTTTATTTAATTAATTTTGTAATATCTCACAAGTTCTATTCAAATTTTTATTGATTCTCGAAATCCAAATATCCTCTAGAGATTTTAACACAACTTTTATAATAAAATAATTGTTATTCTCCATATTACACTAAAGTAAATCGAAAAATGGAACTCATTCCAATCAAATCCTTTATTTCCTTTTAAACACAATTTTCAATAGTTTTCGAGAAACAATATTATAAAAATAATTTTCAAAACTTTTATTAATTGCAAGGAACTCTTTCCTACACTGAAATAACAAGTTATTGTACAACTTAGGCCCCCAGGAGCATATTTTCTACTTGTGTGATTATTAGGAACTTACATTTTATGATAATGTCAGTTATTGTCAAACATAAGAATAATTATATTATTTAAGCTTTTTTATTTACAAAATGCTTAATTTTTGTGTCCGGAAGCTCACACTTTTTACTATATCATCACCAATTTATAATTATGACTCATAAAAGATATTTCATCACTAGTACTACTTAAAGCATTTTGTCATGACTACCACAGGAAAAATTAATCATATATCTATTGACTGGATAACAAAACAATAATACATTTTCTGAATCAGACAAGGATCATGTATACTGTAATTCTGAAAAAGAAGGAACCAACAATTATTGCATTGAAACATAAATATATATGGAAATGTTTCAAGAAATAATTTTTGTATAATGAAACAAATATTTCAAAAAGACAGATTTCTATTCTTTCACTCTCGAATGTCAAGTTGAATAAAGATGAATAAAGATGTTGAAGACAAAATATCCGATTTACTAAAGCATTAAAGATTCTGCTCCTATGGTTAACCAGGTTTTAAAATTAATCAGAAAATGCATAAACAACTGCTTAGGGAATAATTATGTCTGTCTTGAAGCCATGGTATTATTTATCAGATTAAAGAAAGCTGTTTTCTTTTCAGATGCAAAAAGTAGAGTTTCTGACACTCAAGTGTAAGTATTTAGACTTGTGTGCAAGAGTTTTAGGCGAGTATTTTTTAATAAATCTACCTTGTCTTGCCATCAACGATTATGTATCTTTTGTCAAAAATAAGTTTCAATAATGAATCTAAATCATCTGATTTTAGAAATAAAATTTCTAAAAAATTTAAATTTCTTATATTTGCAGTTTCAATCGATTTACTTAGGCATTTGATTTTATGTAAATGACATTGGCAATTGAATAATTTCTGAATGCATCTAAAGTAAAAGTTTCAAAGAATGTTAATATGTTGATAATGATAAAACTAATTCACTTTAGTAAGCCGTGTAATATGCAATCATCAGATTCTCTGTTACAAATACTAAAAGCACGTGCGTCACTTTTACATTTTTAATTTTTTTGAAATCAGGTTGTAGTATATATTTTCTAACTTCAGTTAATCCACAACATTCAATAGTATTCATAACTTATGATTGTGAGGGATAATTTGGAATGTTGTAAGTTTGTTGTTTGTATGCTGTTTAGATTTGTGACTCTCCTACTCAGATGGGATTGATATGTTTATTGATCGATTATTTGAATCTAATGAAATTAATTTAATGATATTAATTTTAAGTACTAATTAATTAAAGTTTGATAATTATGAATTTTAATAATATTTTCAGTAAATAATTTAAACTTATTAAATGTAACATATTTTAAAAATTAATGTTTATTTAAAAAATTATGTAATGACTTTTATCCAATAAAAATTATGAGAAATTAAAATTTATTATTAATCTTTCCCATTCGTTGTTTTTTGGATTTGAATATATTAATCAAAAACTATATTAATCAAAGAAAGATGACCACTGAAAATTGTTGTGAAGAATCTGTTTGTGTTGTAAATAAATGTTTGCATTCAAATCGTGATGTTGTTAATAATGATAATTTTCATTATGTGCCATGTCTTTTGATCCAATATTTCTGTGATTTTTTTCATTTTACAATTCAATTTCACACAAATGAAAATCAATTTCACATTCATGAAAATCAATTTCACGAAAATATAAATACGAAAACATAAATGAAAATAAATATCAAATGTAAATATTTCATGAATTATAATATATCACAATATTATAAAAGAATTTCTTGAATTTGATTTTTTGCACTTTTGATGCAGTTAATATTAAAAATATATATTTGTTTTAATATTTAATCAATTTATAAAAAATATCAATCATCATGCCACGCGGAAAATATAATAAAAATGACAGCAGTACCCGCCGAAAAATTTTAGAACTCTATGAGAATGGAGATGATTGGAAGTCAGCTTGCAAACTCTATGAAATAAATACAAGAACAGCTTACGACTGAATTCGCAACAATCAAAATGAGCCACTTTTAAAAGGAGGGTGCAGAAAAACTAAAAAGACACAAGAAGTTGTCGACAGTCTGATACAGTGGATTAAGTAAGACTGTCAAATAACTTTAAAACAGTGTGTCGATCGTCTGGTAGAGGAATTCGGTATTAGAGTGTGCATCAACACTGTCAAAAACTGGTTAGATTGTGAGTTAATTTCAGTTCAGGATGTTCGCCCTGCAGTTGCTAACATGAACTTTGAAGCAAACAAAATGAAGCGTTCTCAATATATTACCTCACTGTTGTCTGCTCGATCTCTAAATATGACAATTATTTGGATTGATGAATCAAATTTTAACTTGTTTTGTCGCCGTAAACAAGGTCGCTCAAAAATTGGCTCACGGTCTTGTGTTGTAACTCCAAGTTACAAAGGAAGTAACTTACATTGTATTGCAGCCATGTCGTCCACCCAGTTGATTCATTTCCAGTGTCGACGGGGGTCCTTCAAGAAAGAAGATTGTCAGAAGTGGTTTCGACAACTCGTATAGCTCTGTATTGATACTGGTGTTAAGTCCGCTACTTTTGTGATCGACAAAGTCCCCGTTCATTGCGGTTTGGAAAAGGTTATTGAAAATTATGAAGATGTTCAGTTACTTCATCTGGCTCCATATTGCGGTTTGGAAAAGGTTATTGAAAATTATGAAGATGTTCAGTTATTTCATCTGGCTCCATATTCTTACTTAATAAACCCGATTAAACTTGCGTGGAGCTCATTTAAAACCGCCGTAAAAGATAGTTTGAGAAATGAAATGCCGAACATTTTAAATTATGTCAGAAGAGACGGGGGTCTAACTATTTCTGAATATAGAATACAGGTTCTGGAGAAAATCGCTTTGGAAGCAAAAAATGTTTTAACTTCGCAAAAACTAATTCATTTTGTGAATCACGTTGAACGATACTATACCGGCATTCTCAAAATGGATGATTTAAAGGAGTAAAGATTTTGGTAAAATCTTAAGTAAGTTGATCTTAATGGAATTATATGATATTAAAAGTTTTTATCATTTCAGAGTATTAAATTCAGTGTTCAATTGAAAGGTGCCTTCCTCTCATTTAGATTTTAATATAATTATTGGAATGTTGGATTTTTGATGCGTTTTATGACAATATATTTATGAAAATTTATTAAAAGTACAAAACAAAAGGTTCAACAAATTCCATATATATTTTCAACTTTTTGAAATTGATTTTCATTATTGTGAAATTGATTTTCACTAATGTGAAATTGATTTTCAATAATGTGAAATTGATTTTCAATAATGTGAAATTGATTTTCAATAATGTGAAATTGATTTTCATTTGTGTGAAATTGGATTGTAAAAGGTATATTATTTCTTTAACCAGAATTTTAATTTAACCTACTTTGGAATAATAAACACATGATAAAGGTTCAGTATTCATATTGCCTTCTACCACAAAAGAAACATTTAGAATACAGTATTAAAATTGAAATTTATGTATTTAGATATGGATATTTGTACATAGTGGCCCAACGGATACTCAATCGCTAAATTCTGCGAAAATTAAACGTTGAGAACATAAAGCAAAAAACACCAAAGAAATTTTTTTTAAAGAATCAAAACAAAATTTTATCAAAGAAGTCCAAATTTTGAGTTAAATTTTGTATAAATCAATTGATTAGTAAATTTATCTTCTTCATAAAACTAATGATTTGAAACAAATAGAAATTTAATAAATTACGAAAATGCAACTTTTTATTTTAAGTAAAAAATAATTGAAATTCAATAAGGAATTATTTATTAATTTCACCGTTAAGCTCCATCGGGCTGACTTCCTTTAAGCTTTTTCAATATCGAAATCCCAGTTTAATAATTTGGAAAATCATTTATGAGCAGTACTTTTTATAATTAATCCGTACTCATACAACTTTTTGATGTTTCTGATTGTTTGGGCGTCGTTTACATCTTGGTTGTATTCACATAACAGTCCATATCGGAGATGTTGAATTTTTAATTTTTACAGTTCACATTAAAAATGTCTAAAAATATTCTGTAGTTAGGCCAAAAACATTCAAAACAGATACTGAGAAATTTTTCACAATTATTTCCCGTCTGCACAGTTTGTCAGAAAGATTTTTCAAAAAGTTAAGTTTTAAAAAATTTCTGTTCAGTCTTTGTGGGTTTCATCTTTTATCTTTATGTTCATAGCGTCTCTAATTGTTCTAAATAGTCTTTAAATGATTCCCTAGGTATTGTGATGATAAGTACTAGAGTAAATTATTTTTGCTTTAAATTTATTCAGTGTGTCTTTGAAGAGTGTCGATTCAATGATTTTACCTCTATCGGCATGAATCTCTTTTGGTGGTCCGAATTTTCAAACCCTTCTGTCTAGGAATACTTTCCATGCAGTTTTCTCATCTTGATGAATTACAGCATTATGACTAATATACCTACCAAATTGATCGATTATAGCCAATATATATTGCTATCCATTAACATTCCTTTTAAATGGTTCACAAAAATCAATATAAAGTTTTTCAAATGGTTTATCAGCAAATTGTTTAATATAACTTTTTTTAGTTTTCGTTTTTAAAGTCTTTCTCTTTTGACAGTTTATGCAACATTTGACAATTTCCTTTATTATCTTTCTCATATCAACTATATCAAAATCATCTTTCAAATAGTTATAAATTTTTTACTACCAGCATGGTATATCATCTTGTGAACGTCCTCCATGAATTCTGTCCTTGCGGTCCTCAGAAACCAATATGTTGCGGTCGGGAATTTATTAACAAACCTATATCATCCCTTACAAAACATGACAAAGAAAAACATATAATAAAAAGAGTGAAAAAAGGAAAAACAACAGTGTACAATACATGCATTTAAACATACATAACAGAACAACAAATCGAGTCCCGAAACTGTTCTTGATTCTCGCCGTAGTTCGGTAAAGCATCGAAGACACGCATGAGAGCTAGAAAAGTAACATAAAGAAAATAAACAAAGTTGAATAAACCTACCCGGTGATGGAAATGGAACAACCATCCCTCCACAAGTAGAATATCGCAAGGCGAATCCGTGAAGATGGCCCATCAGAACGTAGGAAATCCCTGAGAGAGGTTATAAACCTTAAAAGAATAAAAGTTAATTAAAATGAACCCGGAAAATAACAAAGTTTCTTACCGAACTCCCCGAAAGACTTATGAGGTCAACCGAACCTCTCCAGAAAGCTTTCATCGAACCAAGTCCCTGATCGAAATCCGCGAAATCGATAAGGATTTCCTGAGCAGAGATATACCCATGTAAAGTTGAAAGAATTAATTAACAAATATAAAGAAATTAATTAAAACTTACCATGACTCAACAGCGAAACCCAAAATCACCAGATGATTATGAATCACTATGAATCATCGGTGATTAATCCGCGCGTGTATTCTGAAAATCTGAGAATGTGCATCACCACACAAACACAAGTTTCCATAATAAATCAAAATTACCGGGAAAATTTTGGAGACACGCCGATACGTCCGACCAATCAGCATTATAGAAATTATTAAAATCATCGTTGGCAGAACTTGATTGGGCGAAGAACAACAACAGGGTGTTTCTCTGGTGCTATAAATACGACAGCAATTCCACAGTTGGATTGACTAATTTGACTAATTTGACAAATTTTTGAACCATTTAAAACAACACTTGGCGATTTAATCACTTCGAATAAGATTTGAGAGACCAGTTGACCATTCGAATTGACAGAATTTGAGCGACCAATTTCGAGAAACCGATTTTCAAGAGACAATCCTCCGAATCCCGAATTTACTGTAATTGAATTTTAGTTTCACCTTTTCTAATTTGTATTTTGGTTAACTTTTAATTAATTTGAATATATATATTTATTATGGATATTGTTTTCTTAGTGACTAATTTTAATTAACCGTTAATTTTATCCTATTATAACAACCTAGGGAGGGTCAGTTAAGCAGTCGTCGTTGCCGACGTTTTCGTAGGAAAAATCCCAAGAAAATCATAAGGTGGTTGAAGGATGTGATAAGATCCTAATAATTACTGACGTAAGGTCAGTACGATTAAGTTATGCGTCAGAACCGATCGCGCTAGATATGGACGAGTGTTTGAGCGATAACCCGTCGATGAATTCCATTGTACAAATTATTAAGTCCGTAAAGCAGTCAGAGAATCTAGATGAGAATTGAACCGCGAATTCACTTAAATAAAACTGAATAGTGATGGTATTGATAAAAATTTTGTTTTGATAAATAAATAGTGTATATGCGTTAGAGAGATTTGTTGTCGATAATCAATAAATTTTTTAACGACAGTCAGTAAATAACGTAACGTTGATTGAGAAATAATTAATAAATAAATAATATATCAATGTTGGCTACATGACGGTAACTAATCGCATCTGATAATTTATGTAAATATATTTCAGGCATATCCGTAGTGCACAGGGTCATAGAAGCCCAACAATGCCGCAAGTTCAGGAGGACATATACATAACAGTGCCACAAGTTGAAATCCTCGACATAACCTTTACATTTCAGACAGGTATGAGCGACGCATTCATCGGAGGAACACATAACTACATATGCCTTAAATCATCCCAGAGCGACACCGAACTAGGTGGGGGGCCCATAGTCTATCCTATCTTTAACTGAATCCGAAGGCCCCCTGAGCTGGGCACTGCTAGACAGATGTCAGGCAAGAAGGGAGGCGTCCGACCCTGCTATACAGTAATATCTAAAATTGAAATAAAATTAGAGTGGTTTTCGGTTGATCCTTAATAACCTCTGGGGGCTCTTGAGCTATCAAAAATGTTTTCACTCAAAGGGGTCGTGACAAATATTTGTTATTTATTGCCGTCACAATATCGTCTTTAAATATCCATTTCTTTGTTCTTCCTATTCTAATATCGTCTCTAATCTGATTCATTTCGTCATTATCTTTCTTCTATATGAACTCCATTGATTCTTCTTCTAAAGCCAAGATTCGTGTTTTAATTTTCCTTTTCTTAGCTTCTTCGTGTATTGTTTGACACTGACTACATAATTCACAAAATTTCTAGACAATAACTTTGTACCAAATTTCAAAAAATATGAATATGAGTGTTTTCCGCATTTTCGATATTCCATTCTCATATCCAGACACAAAGAAAATTTATCCACGTTTGGAATTGTGGTGTTATTGGGTTTTTCGTGCTATGCATAAAGGTAATAGCTTTATGATAAGTTCTTAGTAAAAATCTTTTACCTTATAAGACGTGTTTAAAATTTTTCGTAAAAAAATAAATTGCAAGCAGCTCCTTCCTTGTAACACAATATCCAAGCTGTTCACCCAACAAATCACACAATTTACTCTCCAACGAATAAATCAATAAAAACTGCAAACATAAAAATTTCCATTGCTTTTCTATGACATTCAAAAGGGGCAATCAAAAACGCCCAACGAATTTCCATTGCTCAAACATCAACAACAAAAACCACTACGTTATGGTATTATAATCTCTCGATTTACTTTTTTTGCCATTTTGGCAACATCTTTTTTATTATTATTAATTTTTTTATTGATTTTGCAGTGTACCCACTACTTCAGACACCATAGTGTCGCATATTAATGTATATTTTCATTTTTATTTTGTGTCATAACTTTTTTCTTTTTACTGATTCGATTGAGCTTAAGTGAACGAATATACGTTAAAGTGAAAAAAACGATAGAGAATTATTACGAGGCAAATTAAATGTATATTTTTAATCAATAAAAATATTGATTGCCAAAAAGTAATAAATATGAATTTCGCGATTAGTAATCGCTGTCAGGATTTTGGAAATTGCTA
>MQRK01247646.1:7970-18995 GCA_001938485.1 Girardia tigrina
GTAATCCTCGTTCTCCACGAGCACGGCCAATATATGTATCCTCAAAATATGCAAAGACATCATCGAGTTCTGGATAATCATTAGAAAGATCAAGTAAAACCAAAAAGGCAGTGATAACATTATCCACAGGAACAAACTCTATAGCCATTATTGATTTTAGAATGGTTCTAATTTCATCATTGTTTGAATAAAGATCCGGAAGATTTGATGTTTCTTTTATTTTTTCCAAATTGATTAGATCCGATGAAAAAAACAGCCTTTAATCCAAGCGATAAGAATAACCTGCATACGCAACAATCGGATTTCCAGATTTTGAAGTAAATAATTGAAGATTCATGCTGAAATAAGTGAGAGAATTTTTTTTAGAAATTTATAATAGTTTAAGGTATATTTTAATGGTATATTAACGTAAATGGAAAATTTTATTATAAATATTATATTTTAACCCGAATGGGGCCACCGTCCTTTTAAAAGAACACTTCTCAAATATTTTTTACATCAATTTGACGACTCAGCAACAGGCGGCATTAGATGCAATAGTCTTTGTATATATGAGTCATGAGTTTGAACTCATCAGTTTATTATGTTTATCTTTACTCTGTTTACACACGTTCATTATAGTTTGTGAAAATACAAGAAGTGGTACCATGACTGAAAATGGAGGAAATAGTTTCGGCCCCATTAGGGTTAATAAAGTATTATTCGGTAACAATGGCAAAAAAATATCTTAATTAAAAATTCTAAGAAAATTGAATTTATTTAATTATTTAATATTATAAATTTTGAATATTTTTTTCTGAAAAAATCCGCGGTAAAGTCGCCTCACCGTAAACAAATAATAATCGATAACCAATAATAAACCAATAATTATAAAACGAGAAGAAATGTTTCAATCAATTTCAAAGCAGAAATCAAAACACTCACTCGATATCAGACAGCCAATAAAATTTAAGGCTTTTTAATTCGATTTCAAGGTTCTTTAGTAAAGATGTTTTCCCCGATTGATTCGGCCCACATAAGATATATTTACAATTGCGTTCTACATCATCACCCACTTAAATTACGTTTCTTATTTAAATAACTGACCGTATTTCGTCAAATAAGTGGCGAGTCGTTCTCTAACATCGGCAAGTCCAAAAAGAGTTTTAAGGGGCGGAGTCAAATTGTGAACGATTTTCACCAAAACAGCACTCTAAAAAGTGCTCGATCAATAGACAAAAATCGATTTCAAAATATCATATTACGGCGAATTCGATATCGTTTGCTACAATCTTTGAAATTCCAGTTTTTTTATTTGTTATTTTTATTTCATTTGATTCTGTCAAATATTCGTAAATATCGGTGATAGTTTCACATTGAGTGACGTCGAAAGATCCGAGCTCGTTTGGAAGATCAATTTGACCGAATTTAACATTTTTCCCTGGTATTAATTTTTGAAAAATATTTCTATTGATATAATAAAAATCACTTAATCTTTTTTTAATCTGACAGTGGATAAGATTCGATAATTCAGGGAATCTAATTTTTTTTCAGCAAAATAAAAATCTAATATCAATTTAAAAAAACTAAAAAAACCGTAAAAATATGTGTATAATATGAGCATAAATTAGACTCATTTAAAGTTTTGAAATGTTACGTTATTTTTTGCAATTAAGTAAAATATTAAAACAAAGTTTTCAAAACTTAATAATTTTTTATGTTAATTTCCGAGAAATTTCGAAATGATTTTAAACTTAGAGTTCAATTTTATAATTTAAATCTCATTTTCTGACAATTTTTTTCGTTTTTGAAGTGGAAAATGTTTTTTTAATTATTCATTTAAAATATATTCAACATCATTGTACTGAAAACATTGTTTTAATTATATTTAAAAACGCTTGGTTGAATTTTCGGACTTTGTAAAATGTAATTTAATTCACTGTAAAATAATTTAGGTATAATTTATTTTGATATTAAAAAATATTTGATTTTATCTTACTAAGATTATCTATATTTAAAAATTAATATGATTGCAGTTGAGAATTTTTTCATAAAATTGAAATTTATTTTGTAATTTACTAATTCGCAAAACATTAGGAAATATGTAGTGAGGAGTTAGGAATAAAGATATCAAAAATTTAAATAAAGTCAAATCAGAATAATCTCCCAAAATAATCAAACATCAAGAAAAGTCGACCAAATATAGAACATAAGCGAAATTTTGGAAAATACAGTGAAAGCCGCTTAACAGGACCACTGGTTAATAGGACCAGCCGCCTAATAGGACCACATTCTGTGGGACCGAATCATTTCCTATATTTCGATTATTAAAGCAGCCGCTTAATAGGACCAGTAAAAGTCGGTTAATGGGACCACTCATTGAAACTGTGACCCTTCAAACAACATGAAAGTCATGAAAAACGTGTTTTTAGCGTAGGTCATACACCCACCCCAATCAACATACACATACACACGTAACAAAGAAGCAGGTCTTGACTGAATTTGTATTTACTGTATTTAAGTTTAAACCGTAAAATCCAGTACAGTACAGTATTACAAGTGTGAATACCCAAAGGCTGAATGCAACCATGACAACTGTCATTCATTTTAAAATACAGTAAAGTAGTACAGAACTGTATCACCCAATACTGTACATAGTTAAAGCGTTTAATGTATTGTTTCTACGAAGAGTGTGTATTTCAGAGCTCTCAAACTGTTTAGACCATCGCAATCGGTTTGCAGGCAGTTTTAAACCGATGGCGACATTTAAAAACGCGCAAAATGTTGTAGCAAATCGAAAAGTGTACTTTGTCAAAAAATAACACCACTTCGCTTAACGGGACCAGTTGGGCTTGGACAAATGTGGCACTATTAAGCAGCTTACACTGTATCAGAAATTTAGAGGATAAACCATTAACAATTAAACAGAAGTGTTAGAAATTGGACATTTGCAAGAAATAACAAAATAAAATAGTCAGAGAACTGATAAATAATCTAAACACTCTTAAAGTATTTTCAAAACTGTAAAAATTGAAATAAAGATTTTGGAGAAAAGAAATTCGATCAAAAATCGATATCACAAAGAAATAAAATTAATAATAAATCAATATAAAAGGCACAACAATTGATCACGAAGATTCTTGAATTAAACGGACACCATCGGAACATATTACACTCAATTTAATTTCAAACAGATTTGGCCAACAATTATATAATAAATTACTAAAACGTCCTCAATAAGTTATAAGGAAGATCAACATTGAAAAATTAGGAAAAAATAATGAAAATTTTAAATAAATTTTGATACATAAACGATAAAAAATTATCATAAAATGAAAAAAATTTAACCAACTCAATCAACACCAAGATAAAAAGAAAATTTTACAGATGTTGGGGTATCGGGTAGATATTCGCAATTATACAATTGATTTAAGAAGTCGAAAAATTAAAAATGATAAAATATATTTATCTTGTATAACAATTACAGGAAAATGTAAAACTTAAAACAACTAATTTAATATTACTATAAGCGGCGGGATAGTAAATCCTCACAAATTTTCTATGTTTAACTAAAATTAAGAAAATGAAAATCAGAAAATTAGTTCTTTTTCTCTTTAGGTTTACCTTGATCAATAGTTATACTTTTCGCAGTTCAGATTCTTCCCAGTTTGATCTATTTAATCGATCACTTATTTGTACTAAATTTAATCGCACCGGATGTAAGATCAGTTACGCACTTAAATCACCATTTGACCTTATAAATAAACGTCTGAACTTATAAATGAAAGTTCGTATTGAACTTTAAAATAAAAATTTCGTCGACCTTTCAGTCTTTTCTTTCCTTTTTTATACCTTTCTGACCTTTCTTTTAATTAATTTATTCACGTTTTAATATTTAATGCTTTCCTTTTTTATGTAAACATTCTATTTTCTAATCTTTTTTACTTATTTTCTTAATCCTTTTTATTCTTATTATTCACATAATTTTATTAATAATTTTAAAATAGGAGTAAATAATTCTTCTTATTTACTAATTAAAACAAATTTTAAAAAATTCAAATTATAATATAATCTTATATACTCAACACAGATGACAAAAAGAAATTTAAAAAGGTTTTGAAATGCTCAATTAAAAATATTTGATCTTTAATAGATTAAATAATTAATCAATAAAAAATTCTGTTATTTGATTATTTTTAGCAATTAAGTATTTTTTACTGAGCATTTTAGTGAGTTTGAAAAATATTTTTAAATGAGCATTTAAGTGAGATTGAAAAATAAATTTAACTGAGCAAAAAATGGAATAAAAATAGAAATCTGAGAAACATCGAAAATCTAATCATTTTAAGATTTAATATTTGGTAAAATTTGCAGGAAGCCCAAATATATAATAGGCACTCTCAGAATATAACTTTCGACAATGAAGCGTGTAAGGAGGAACACAAGTCATTTTCAAAGATTTATTTCTATCCACAATTATACCATATTATTTAAACAACAATTCAGAAGAATTAACAAAACTATTGTGAATCCTTTTTAAATATAAATATCAATATATCAATATGTATCGGATGAATCTATCAATAATGCCCAAAATGTATTTCTTTCCCTTAGAAACGGGTAGGGGCCCACAAAAATCGATATAAATGTCGTCGAACGGCTGTTTGGAAACCAAGTTTATGATTGTTTCTTTGGTGGCTCCTGTATATGTTTTTGATGTTTGACATGTTACACAAATCCGAAAAACTACTTCTACTTGCTTTGCGAATTCTTCCATATCATATTCATTTTTCATGAAGGAGTACGTTTTATCGACTCCTGTATGTCACAGAAATTGGTGGAAAAATGTGATACAATATTTCCTAGAGTCTTTCGGTATCCAGATCTTATCATTTAATGTTCTAATACCCCCCTTACTTCTTTTGAATCCAACGATCTTACCTTCGTCCAATTTTAAACATATTTTTCTGATTTCCTCATTATTCGTTTGCCACGGAATTGGTGACATGTCCTCATTTAACGCCAGCATTCTCGTTCGTGGTCTATTTGATTTCATCTGTTCGTGTATCAAAAGCACTGTGCACATGTCATACAATCTTTCCGTGACAACGCATCTGCATTCTGATGTAGTGTTCCTTTCCGGTATTTTAACTCTATATCTAAACTACTTAAATAATTCATCCAATTCTAAAATTGGGGCATTATTGCTTTCTTTGTGGTCATTATAAATTCTATTGCCTTATGGTCTGTTCTCAATATAAATCGGGCACCGTATAAATAGTGTTTAAAATGTTGGGTAAAGTGTAAAATGGCTAGTAGCTCTTTCCTGGTAAAACAATATTGTCCTGTCTTAGTCGAAAATTCCGTTTTTAATTTCGATCCTTCTTCCAACTTTACCTGATAATATACATTGCCTAAATCTATAGCGCTAAACCATTTCATTCCATTTAGAGATTCTAACATTTCATCGGTGTTTGGTAGAGGAAAAGCTGGTCTTTCCGTAACCTGATTTAATAGTCTAAAATCCAGACACAACCAAATTTCTCTCTTTTCCTTTTTCCATACGCAAATCATCGGCGTATTCCACGGTGATGAACATTTGAAAGTGAAAGGTGGATAAAAAGGAGATTGGAAATTAGGGAAGATTATAAAGTTAATAAGTGGTCCAGACGGGAAAGTGAGAGTAGTTGTAATATTGTGAGAAGGGCAAGAGGTGATTAGACCCTTGAAAGGATTGTGTCCATTGGAAGTAGAAAATGATTGTCACAAGGAATTGAGTTGACCTAGAAGAGTCCAAAGGGGGGAGGATGTTCAGGATTCAAATATTTAACTTATTATATTTTTTAAGTTTAATTATTATCATTATTTATATAATCGAAAAGAAGCCAGAATATTTTCTTTCGCCAAAATTATAATCGATTTTTTGAAATATTTTCTTGGGTTTTTTTGTGGTAGAAAACGATTTTTTTGAGAAAAAAGAATTGGTTTTTGAACATTATTTTGATTAATTTGTAATGACCTTGAGAATTGTTTATCTGTAATAAATTAATCAAAAATTTGTAAATAAAAAGAATAAAAGTATTCTTTTTCTGGAATATTTTGATTATGATTTTTTGATACTAAATCTATTTGATACGATTTTTTTTGAAAATTGACTCAGAGAATTTCAATTTCGTGAACATATCTTATTTTTCATTTGTTCAATTCATCTAAAATTACAAATCCAAATTACCGCTCTTAGCCAAATTTGAATGGAATTTGCACAGAGTTTAATTTAAATGAGAGTGCATTGGTGAAATTACCAAACGATAAACGGTCAGTTTTTATCTATGAATGGTTGAAAATTGAATTAATTACCTGGAGTTGATGCAGTAAAAATAAATAAAAGAATTATTCGTGAAGATCAATCTATTGATTTATATTTGTGATTAAAAACGGCGTGAACTTTGTAACAAACTCTCTCATACCAATTTTTAATGGGATAACTGAATAAAATATAAAAAGCTCTTCAATTTTCTTTTCAGAAGAAAATCAACCAAATAGAACTCGAACGGACACACTGAAAGCTCACAGTCGTCTATTGAAAGAGGTACTCATGAATCGAGAGTTTCTGAATCAGTAAAGTCAGCAATATCGTGTACTCATCTAAAACAGTGAATGGTGAGACCTTGTAGTTGTTGGAAAACTGTTGCATCTTGCGAGGAAGCATTCAAAACTAGGACTGTAACTTTCATTATTGTCTGTCCTTCATTGTTAAAAAGTCATATAAAGCAGATAAAGACCAATTTGGAAATTTAAAACGGCAAAGAGATGGTTATTAATAATAAAATGGGAACTATATAAAATGGGAAATATATATCCTCTTTAAATTTCATTTTTCTTTCATTATAAATACTCTTTTAGATGAAATTTTACTACAGTCACACCTCTCGTATCCGTCGCGATTTTCATTTGACGGAGCTTCAAATCTCCACTAAAAACGATTTTTCATATCTGTCACCCTCTCAATATTTTTGAAAATTAGTCCAAAACTTTTCGGGATGCAAACTCAACTCCAGCTGTAAAAAATTAAATTAAAAAGAAACGATGAAAAGTTTTAAATTGAAATTTTTGTAATATTTAGTCATTATATTTTATTTTTTTATTTTTTTGTGATTTTATATTGGACCATATTCTATTAAATTCTGATTTTTAAATTATTTTGCTCATTTTCTTCTGTAATATCTGCATTTGAATAAAAAACCTTTTACAACCGAGCCTGAAATTAACCGTTTCCATGCGGCTGTCTTTTATAAAGGACACTCATATAAATTACGATAAAAATAATCTTATGTCACATTTTTTTGTATAAATACGATTTTCTGATGTAGTTGTTAAGGTAATTCTAACTGAATAATGATTCTTCTGTTAGGATTACCTTTAGCTAATAAATAAAAATAAATTGTCTTAAAATATATCATTTCAATATGTTAAATGATCAAAAAAGAAAGCTGCCAAAACAATTAACTCTCAATAAAAAATAAACTAATCTGACAACTGCACTGAAATGAATGTCCAAACACTTTTAATAGAAGGGATTGAGACGAAAGGAAAAATGCAATCTCGAATCAATATAGTATCGGGTGATGAAAAAGTTGGTTTGAAATAGAATCAAAATTGATAACGATAGGAACAGATTGTGTATTCGTTGAATCTAGATTGTTACTTTTAAATTGTGCGCTGAATTTCTGTTTCTTTTCTACTTAGTTTTCGATGATTTTCATTTTAACAAACATAATTATTTTCTATTTTTTTAAAATAAAATCCAGAATATTGAGCGATAGTTAAGAATTTTGTTGAACTGCTTGATATCACAGTAGTTTTTTGTAGGATTAAAATTCAAAAAAAATGATTTGTTGAATTATTAGTCATAAAATAGACTAATAATTTATTAACATTAATTTAATAAATTAATTTGGAATCGACTAAAATTAATTTTTAAGAATAAATTAATTAAGAATCGACTAACAATCACCAGGAAGCCCAGAGGATTCAACAAACTTACATGGGACCTGATCAGGGATCATCTATGCTGCCAAGGGGAATACTTCTACGTAGTATCCCTGAGAAACTAGACTGGGTTCTATTCCGTCTCTAGGCTAAAGTGCCCAAAGCTATCCCATATCTGAGCCGATAGAATATCGTATCAACTACGTACTTGCAATCCGTATGAGCAAGGCTTCGCTTTCCGTCCTGAGTGTCATGATTGTAGTGGAGTAGTGACCCTACAGTCGAGTGGTCGATTGCATCGCAATGATCCAAGGTTTTCAATCTTGGTGAAAGGTGTTGTGAAGCAAGGATTATTTGTGAAGGTGAAGCAACTGACCAGTTACCAGGCACTGTTGGTGTTAGACAGGGATGCCCCTTGTCCATGTTCCTGTTTAACATAGTCATTGACCCAATCCTCAGTAAACTTGACTCAATCCGGTGTCGTACCCCCGTTACGATTGGAGCCTCCACCATCTCTTGTATAGCATACGCTGATGACTTGGTTATATTTGGAGCTTCGGAATTCGAGCTTAACACTATTGTGACCTGTGCTTCCAAATATTTAAGGGCCGTTGGTATGGAATTTATTTCAATGAAAATGTGCGTATATGGACTTCCAATACAACAAGGATAACATGCTTATTCTCGATTATCAGATTGTTCCTCATCTGAAAGCCGATGAAGGGTATGTCTATTTGGGAAGCTTCATTTTCCATCTGCTTCGTCACACTCCTGAACAAGTGATTGCTGATGTTGTTGCTGATCTTGCCCTTATGAAAAATTCTGGTCTTTCGCCCTCTCAGAAACTCCATGCTTATCAGACCTTTTTCCATCCGAAAATGGTCTTCTACTTTCGAAACACTTATATTCCTTTTCCTGACATAACAGCCTGGAAAACTGGTTGGGAAATTGTGGTTCGAAAAGAACATAAGGAGATTCTGAACCTTCCTCTGCGTGCTTCCGACTCATATATTTACTCCAATAAAGAACATGGTGGTGTTGGACTTACTTGTGTCTTTGATGAATATATGGTGCAGTCTATTACCAACAGCTTCTACCTTCTTAATTCTTCTGACAGTTTTGTAAAGAACGCTGTGTGGACTACTTTGGAGCACGCGTCCCGCAACCAGCTAAGTCATGACATCTTCAAATGGATTAATGAAGGTTATCGTAACTCTGTTCGTGATCATTGGTGGAACAAAATTCAGCATGCCATCTTCTCTCTAAAGAGTCTTGGAATTACCATCCGCTTTGGGGATTATTTTCCTTCCACCTGCATTACCATCAGACTTGACAATGCTGACTACTACATCTCCTCCACCATCCGATCAAATGAGAAAGATAATGTGTCTGTCTTTTTGAGAAAGTGTCTGTCCCTTCACTATCTCTTCTCCTGGACTGAACAGAAGAGTGCGGGGCGCTCGGCGTCCGCCCTATCTCTTTCCTCCTTCACGACGTCTGTAGTGTACAATAGTCATCTGCCTGCCTCTGAATTATTATCAGATTATTATTCTGAATCTCCCTTTGCGAGCATCCAACTCTTATATTTACACTGATAAACAGCATGGGGGTTGGTCTTACCTCTGTCTTTGATGAATATATGGTGCAGTAAGTAACACACAGCTTTTACCTTCTCAATTCTTTTGATAGTTTTGTTAAAGAAGCTGTGTGGACTACCCTGAAATTTGCCTCCCATAAACAATCCAGAAATGAAATCTTTAACTGGGTTAATGAAGGGTTCTCTCCACCTGTTTGCAGTAACTGGTGTAATAAAATTCAACATGCAATTTTTGCATTGAAGAATCTTAGCATCACAATCCGCTTCGGTGATGACTTCCCCTTCACTTGCATCACAATCAGACTTTCAAATGGTGACTACCAGGTCTCTTCAACCATTCGTGCTTCCGAAAAGGATAAGGTGTCAGCGTTTCTAAGGAAGTGTCTCTCCTTCCACTACCTCCAGGCCGGGCGATCAGCCTCTGCACTCTCCCTCTCTTCCTATACGACCTCTGTTGTCTATAATAGTCACTTGTCTAACTTTGAATGGGAATTCATTCAAAAGGGTCGCTCCTATACCCTTCTTGTTAGCTGCCGCTTTGGTGAAACTGTTCTTTGTAGACGTTGCGGTGACTATGCTGAAACCCTTCCACATGTCCTTTGTTGTTGTCATCCCCTAATGTCGTATACAAATGCTCGACACGATAACGTCCTTGACATTCTCGTGTCTGAGATTAGGGAATAATGTAATGCTGAACTCTACGTCAATCTCCGATGTCGCTTTGTGCACTCTCCGCTCAGAGTCGACTAACAGATCTATTTTCCGGAGAAGAAACGAATCGTCTAGATTGGTGTTAAATGTCCCTTTTATGAAAAAGTTAACTTATCGCGGGCCAATACGGACAATCTTGAGCATTATGAATGCTTAGTTAAACAAATACAAGAACAACACAGCGATCATAAGGTGTTATTATTCACATTCATTGTAGGAGCACTGGGAACCTGGATTCCAGATAATATCAAAGCACTCAAGGCGATCTTCCTATCCCATAGGGAGAAAGCCATCGCATACTCAACCATCAGGAGCAATACTTGATGGAGCGCGCGCGATTATGCAGCTGTCCTATAAAAATATACCTTTTTGTCTCTCTGAATTGAGTGAGTTGTCGAATTAACCATATAAGTCTTAGAATATACTTGCATTTATTATAAACTAAAACTAATAAACATAACTGAGTGGCTAGCAACAAACGACATGTACACAGAAAATTTTATTCTAGCCAATTGCAATTAAGTTTATTTTTGCTTCAGTGGAACGCAAAATGTTATATAATAACCGATTAAAAGTAAAAAAAACATTTATGCATTAAGGTGCTGTAGTTGTTTCGCGATGGGCTTTCATTTAAAAAAAAATATATATATATATCAAATTTTTTGCATGGAGCAAAAAATATTAATCCAGCTATGTCTTTGGATCTTTTACGGTTTCCCAATCGAACATTTGCTAAATTCCCTACAGAT